>JBBPBS010000529.1:910874-935117 GCA_037974835.1 Cicer judaicum | reverse complement strand
AAAAAAAAAAAAAAAAACTCTATAAATACACCCTATCAAATTTCAAAAAGGAAAGAATTTGAGGTTAACTCTACTAAAAAATACAAATACAAAGAAGGAGAAAGAGAAGAAATCAGAAAGAGTTTTTAGTAACAAACACAAAATATTAAGGTATTTTTTTTCTTCCTGTACAATACATATATTGCTATTTATCATGATCATCATCAAAATCACTCTTTTATTTAAAAAATATAATTTTTTTTTATTTAAGGAATGAAAACGATTAAAAATCCGAACTTGTGATGTTGTCTTCTTCGTTGTTGCCATCGCCGATGTCACTGTTGCCATTGTCGTCATCGGCACTGTCACCTTCGCTGAGTTCGCCGTCACCGAGGTCGCCATTTCCGTTTATGTGTTCTTTGTTTTCCCTTTTATTTGTTAACCTGGCCGTAGTTGACGCATGCCATTAGTTGATCGACCCGAGTTTTGCCATCAACCCCAACCCACTCGCACCTGGGGTTCTTTCTGCCATCAGCCAACCCGTTTTGCCATCAACTTTAACGCAGCCGCACATGAGTTTCTTTCTCTCATCAGCCACCCAACCTCAATTAGTAATTAGGGTTTTATGTTTTGAACTTTCTTTTTTTTTGTTTAAGTTACTTTGGGCTTGAGACATTTTACTAACCTATTCATTTTAATCTCAGCCCATAACTCAATCCATTTAAATTCATTAATTTTTATCTTACTAATCTCAACCCATTTAAATCAATTCATTTTATTTTATTTTATTTTTTATTTAAAAATGTTTAATTTTCTTCATAATTTAATATCAATTTCATCATAAAAATATAAATAAATATTATGTTAAAAATTAATTAGATGTGATATCTTTTTAATCTTTGAGTTGTAAGGACACAAGTGGTACAACTTGATAGTTCTAAAACTCTATTTTACTTATTTATTTTATTTTATTTGTTTTATTTATTCATTTATTTATTCTAACGAACTAATCTAAAATCAATTTATTTATTAGACATAACTATTTTTATCTTTGAGTTGTTAGGACACAAGTAGTACAACTTGATAGTTCTAAAACTCTCTGTATTTTACTTATTTATTTTATTTTATTTATTTTATTCTATTTATTTATTTATTCATTCATTTATCTATTTTAATGAACTAATCTAAAACCGATTTATTTATTGGATGTAACATTTTTCTCATCTTTGAGTTGGTAAAAAATAAGTTGTACTACTTGGTGGTTTTGAAACTCAACTTAAAAATCGAGAATAATAAAATATTTTTAGATAATTAAATTAGATGTGACATCTTCTTTATTCCTTGAGTTTTGGGGCACAAGTTGTACGACTTGATCGTCTTAAAACTCATATGTTAAAATACTTACTAAAATCAAACTCTTTTATTTTTTTCTTTTCGTCAAAACTTTTTAACACAAAACAAATTTTCTTTAAAACACACTTAACACATCGAGATTTTTTTTAACCAAGAACTATGTAGCTTTGATTTCTCCATCGCACCGGGAGATATGTAGGAGCAAGATCATATTCTTGTCAAGCACATAAATAAAAATTTCTTTTTTTTTGTCCTTTATTTGTTAAGTACATATTTATTTCAAAATCATATTTTAAAAATAGTAATAATTGTTATTCATATTTAATAATAAAGAAAAATAAATATACTTAAGTTAAAATTAATTTTGCACAATTAATTATAGGTAAGCGTTTTTAACGGATGTCACAGGGTGCTAATACCTTCCATATGCATAATCGACTCCCGAACTCAAATTCGGTTTCAAAGACCATTTTCTTTCATTTATTTTTATTTTTAAGGGTTTCTCAATATTTTCCCTATTTTAAAATAAACTTTGGTGGCGACTCCATTGAATTCGAGAAACACTCGAAATTTTAGGCCGCGACAATGTGTCTAACAAATATATTAAATTCAAACTGAAAATTCAAAGTCTCTTATCATCTATAAATTGAAGATCGATTAGAAGATTAAGGCAAGAGTTCAATTTATGAGTCTACCAATACTTGTTCAAGTTAGAACAAGTTAAAAACTCTTCAAGCAAACTTTAGCTCTCTTCACTACATTTGTGAATCATCATTTACTAAGGTTGTTTTTATTTATCACAAACAAGTATTGAGAAGTTTTAAGATCCCAAACACTTTTATTATACACATCATTTATAAATCAAATCTATACTTTATGTTAGATTGAGTGTGTTTGTAAAAACTCTTTCTAGATTGAAAGTTGATTGTAAAAATCATTTCTAGGTTGAAAGTTGAAGATTGTAATTGATCAATGTGTGATCAAGAGAAAAGGTGTGAATGAGACCATTCAGGTTATGAAGCAAATAGTGAAAATCTCATGGTTGAGGAGTAGACTATCCCAAAATGGGTGAACTAGTATACTTTTTATGTGTGATCGTTTTATCCCTTAACTTTAATTATTTGCATACACAAATCATATTTTACTATAAACTAATCTATTTTATTTATTTATAACATATCCAAAATATTATGAATATTATGTTTCAAACAAGATTAATCTTGAGTTAAATTAAATTAAGTACGTCAATTAAAATTTTAAAAATATCACATTTCAAACTCCACTTTTTTGTGATTGACATTGCTACTTTATTATTTTTATATATTTTAAATATAAATGATAATAATAGTCATAATATACTAATTATAAAAATTATACACGAGACAAATATTTATTATTAAAAAATCAATTAAAATTATTTTTTTTATATTATCGACAGTAAAATAAAAACATTATAATACACTAACTATAAATTTTTTAAATTGATTTTTTTGAAAAAGAGTTATAAAAGAAATCTTTGGAGCATACAATACAATTCTTATGCGAACAATATTTTGACACCAATCAATTACTTAGATGTAGTATTTGTTCATATCTTCTAAATAAAAATATAATAATTATAATATACTTTTTTATGTCAATAATAATTAAAATATAGTATATTGAGTGTGTTTGAATGGGGAAGAATATGTCAATAAATTCTTTTAATGTAAATTACTTAATTTTTATGTCAATAATAATTAAAGAAAATTAGGTAATTATTATTATTTACTAAATAATGAATTAATGAAGTAGACAATTGTATTTCTAGATCTAATTTGAACCGGTGCGAAATAAAATGTCTCTTATTAATTTCAAAAGAAGAAAGATGAAAAGATCATTAAGAAAATAAGTGAAGTGAGCATTGACTCACTCACAATGGCAACAATACATTTACAGTTACCCGATGAGTGTTGGGAATACGTGTTCAAATTCCTAACTAACTCTGATGCCGGAGACAACAACCACCGCCACTTTGAATCTCTCTCCGGCGTCTCCAAACAATTCCTCTCCATAACAAACCATCTCAAATGCTCCTTCACAATCTCCGATCCAACTCTCCCTTTCCTCTCTCGCCTCTTCCACAGGTTCCCAAACCTCACCTCCCTCAACCTCACGCGCATCTCAAACCAAACTAACCTCGACGCGCTTCTCATCCAAATCTCCAATTCCCCCTTCCCTCTCAAATCCCTCAATCTCTCCAACCAACACACCATTCCCTTAAATGGATTGCGAATTTTCTCCAACAAAATTACGACTTTAACCTCTCTCACTTGTTCCAACATAACTTCTCTACGCAACAACGACACTCTCTTCATTTCCAAATTTTTCCCTTTTCTCCAACAACTTGACCTAAGTAACCCTAAAGATATCCAAATTACTGATATTGTTGTAAATTCCATGTCAGTTAAGCTTCCTAAGCTTCGCAAGGTTAATTTCTCAGGTCATTACTATATTAACGACACATTGTTTTTTCATTTCTGTAAGAATTCTGAGTTTCTTGAAGAGGTTGTGATGTTTAAATGCTCATTTATAACAAACGATGGCATTGCTTCTGCGATTCGCGAGAGACCGGGTTTGAGGTCTCTCTCCTTTAATAAATTGAGGTTATTTGGTGGAAATGATCATTTTTTTGACTCCTTGGTGATTTTGAAGGGTTTAACTTGTATTGATTTGTCGTATTCGTATATATCAGATCAATCTCTTTCGGCTGTTGCGGAGAAAGGCCTTCCTTTGAGGAAGCTTGTACTCCAAGGTTGCTTTGGCTATAGTTATGATGGAATCTTGTGCTTATTGTCTAATTGTCGATTTTTACAACATTTGGATCTTCAAAATGCTGAATTTTTGAATGATTGGCATGTCGTTGAGTTGTCTTCGTTTCTTAGTGATTTGGTGTCTATAAACATTAGTAAATGTAGTGGACTCACTGATTTTGCTTTGTTTACATTGGTTACTAAATGTGCTTCACTTAGTGAGGTCAGAATGGAATACACGAGTATTGGGAAAAAGTGTGTCGAAAATTCTTATACCTTGATGAATTTTGTTGTGAATCCTAAATTAAAGTCTCTCCGTTTAGCTCATAATACATGGTTGAGGGATGAAGACATCAATAAGTTTGCTTCCATTTTCCCCAATTTACAGCTCTTGGATTTGAGTTCTTGCAATGGCATATCTGAAGTAGATATTGGTCAAGTTTTAAGGAAATGTAGTAAGATTAGACATTTGAACCTAGCCTGTTGTTCAGCACTGAAGCTACTTAGAATGGACTTTCAAGTTTCCACGCTGGAGGTGTTGAACTTGTCAAAGTCTGGCATTGATGATAGATCACTCGACATGATCTCAAAAAGTTGCTTTGGGCTACTACAACTTGACTTGGGACGTTGTTTTGATGTCACAGAAAAGGGAGTGAGGCAAGTTGTAGTAAACTGCACAAAGCTGAGAGAGATAAATTTGCATGGTTGTTGTAAAGTGGCTGCTGATGTTGTTGACTCCATAGTATTTATAAGACAGTCATTGAGAAAGATAACGGCTCCACCTGGTTTTCATTGTAGTGATAGCAAGAGGAAACTCTTCTTGCGTCATGGATGTCTTGTTTGCTAGTATGTTGGAAGTGCTCTCCTGAAGTTTGAACTCTGAACTCTGAAAAGTAAGATGTTTATGTTTTAGGAATTACTTATTTGAGATTTTTTCTTTGAAAATGTCAATATACATTCATTGTATTTCTTACCTCTCTATGCATCATAATTGCCGAAGTAATTGTCTACCGTAATATTTTTATATAGTGCACAATGTAATGCAAGTAGTTAGGTGTTATACACAATTTTTAATTCCTTTGCTTTCCCTTGAATTATATCACCTGGATTTGATTCTTGTGTCACACTTATTGCAGCCCTCATCAGAAGCTTGGTTTTTGCCCACTTGTCATAGCACACTATTCTCTGATGTTACTTTTTTGAGTTTACCATAGGTCATATCAACTTTCAAAAACCTACTTTATGTTATTTCTTTTTGGACAAAACTTATAAACATCAACCATATACTCTTTCAGTCTTTCTACTTTTTCTCTGTCATAATATCATCACCTTGGGATTATATATTCCACGTCAGCCCCGCAACTAGGGCTATATTTATCCAATTTTCTTACATGCAAGAGTTTTCTGTTTTCTTAAGAACTTGTGATATATGTAAGAGAGTAAGAGGTAGTGTGGGCATGCATGTGATTATCATTTGAAATCATGGACATCTTTGGTTGAACTAAACTAATTGACTACTAGTTTTGTAGATGAATGTGGATGTTGTGGTCTTTGGTTGGAATTGCAAAGATAACAATTGTTAGTCAAGCTTGATCTATATTTTGATTCAACCTTCAAGTTGTCAATATTGGCTTTGCCACTTTGGTTTGATGTTGATAACTTGATATTATTCTACAAATTTAATTATTGATTATCCTCTTCCTTTCTTAGATACTTTAGAAAATATCCTCTCATACTTATTCACGTACATTGGTGTATGGATCTTGTTTCGTGTTTAAGATTAGAAGTTAGGATGCATGCCTGGACATTGTAAGTCTGTAAGTCCCTAGTTAATCTTACAGGAAGGCAACAACATGGTCCAAAATAAAATCGATGGTTTGCCATTTATTGTTCATTGTGCAGAGAGTTCAATAGAAAGTTGATTGTTGTTGTTATTAAAGGCAAAGAGAATGTTTTATTCAATTTCAAACCCCAAAGCACAAGATGTGCACTTGGGAGAAATTATCACAGTTCACAATAATCATATTGCATGACATGGCACTCCCACCCCCACCATAAGCACAAATACAATCAAAAAATGAACCTGCTATTGTTTCCTTTCTGCTTTCATTTTAGTGTTTAATTAATTTTAATTTTGTCAATAACAAGATAAAATCTATTAGCAGCCTTAAGTAGTAGATAATGTACATTAGTTAAATGTGTCAGAAAATCTTTTTGTTTTGAATTTACATGCCAAACTTTTGAATTGATTCATTTATGCTAATACTGAATTCTATGTTGTAATGTATTAAGGAATAATTCCTGTATTCCTCTGGTTGTAAATCAGTATGGAATTACAAAATGTAAGGAATAATTGTAAATTGTTCATGGCTGGGATCTAGTTAGAGGAACTTGCAGTGGAGCTGTTGGGCTTTTTTGTATTGTTGCTGTTTAGATTCTGATTAATCTTTGTTGTTGGTGTTTGATTCTGCTTATTGCGACTTGATTTTTTATTATTGGAGGTTTTTCATAATCTGTTCTATGCACTGAATTGAAATTTATGTCTCCTATTGACATGAGAGCAGGGACTCAAAATCCACTGGAAGACTTTTTAAGGACCTAAAGGGAATTAAAGATGTAGAAGCAACTTTGGTTTGGTTTTGCTGAAGGACCTAAGGGGGGCGCAAAAAATTAAAACAAGATATATATGATAGCTTTTCACCTTCATTCGTTCATCTACTACCAAAAATAATCAAATTTAATGTCTTTCACTCCTCATTGCTCATTATTGTTGACACATCTTTAACTCTTTGTGTATGTATTTGAGATCATCTAAGGACTCGTTAACGTGTATTGAAGTATATAATTTTTTTATAGGACATTTGTCTGAGTTACTAGACATGTGTCATACGAGTGTCAGACATCGACTTGTGTCAGATACAGTGACACATGTAATTCAAAGGTATTTGTGTTTTAGAGACAAATTATTATATAATGACATTAAAATGAATACAATTGCTACCAGGTATGTTTTTCCTTTTTTTGAAATTACTTTTTGCTGGCTGATTTTATTAATTCTAAATTACTTTAGGCGAACCATGACAGATTTTAAAAGCTGTGTTCATGAATCAAATATTCTTGTACACAAAGAAGTCATGCGTTGCACATTCATAAATGTCTAAAAAATGGATAAGGTTTGAGTTCCATGTAAGAAAAAACACATTTAAATTAAGTTTCTTCAAATGAAAAATGTGGGGTTTGTTGGGTGGTGGAGTATTTCATTTCATGGCACCCCACCACAATGCGAAAAGCCTCAAGTGAATATTACAGATCACCTTGAAATATGATTTATGCCAACCTAACAAGCAAAAGACCTTCTAGAGTTTCATGCTTTGAACAGGTACTGGTCAATTACAATACATGGCCTCCATTTCTTCATCAGCCTGCCATCTTATCTGACCATAATCCAAGACTTTCACTAATTGGATTGGTTTATTGTGTTGATGAATCATTAAATCATTAATTTTTTTTATCAGTTACATCTTAACAATAACTTTTGCTTCTTGTTCCAAGCTTGGTTTGCTAAGACTTTTGTTTCTTCTTTTTAGATCAATATGTCAGTGAAAGATTTTCCTGAAAAATGCTGGGAATTGGTCTTTAGATTCCTTGGTCAAGGACATGATTTGGAGTCTGTTTCTATGGCCTGCAAGAAGTTCCTTCCCATTACAAACCGGGTTAAATTTTCTCTAACACTACATGATCGAACAGTTCTGTTACTTCCTCGGCTACTCTCGAGGTTTTTAAGGCTCAAAGTCATAGACCTCAGTTACTTCAATGGTGAACTAAAAGGCTTGCTTCATCAAATTTCACAATCTGAGTTAGACCTTGATTTGGTTAATCTTTCCAACCAAAGAACACTTCCTATTGATGAGTTGCGAGAACTCGGTTCAAAGATGGTAAATTTGAAGGCTTTGATCTGCTCAAACATCGGTTATTTGCATGATAGTCATCTAGTATTGATAGCTTATTGTTTCCTATTTCTTGAAGAGCTTGACATTAGCTTTCCATTGGATTCTCAAGCATCCGATTTCGGGATACTACGACTATCTTCCATGCTTGAGAATTTACGCAAGATCGATCTTTCCGGTAATCACTTGATCACTGATAAATCACTTATGTCTCTATGCCAGAACTGCAGATCAATGGAAGAAATTTCATTCTTCAAATGTTTTAAGATATCCCAAATTGGCATTGTTTCCACAATCCGAATGAGACCAGGTTTGACTTCCATTTCTTTTAACATTGAAAAGAAAAGAATACATGGTCCTGGTTTGACACCCCTACACATTAACTTGGATTTGATTGATTCATTCACAACCTTGAAAAGATTAAACACAATTGATTTGTCAAACTCTTTTATCTCGGACGAGTTACTTATATCAGTTGCAGAGGGTTCGAGCGTTTTTCTTAAGAAGCTTGTTCTCCAAGACTGTTGCAACTTTACATTTTCAGGAATCTTTTATGTGTTATCCAAATGTCAATATGTCCAATGCTTAGATCTTCGAAAAGCCGACTTTCTAACCGATGAATCTATCAGCAAGTTATCTACATTTCTTCTTAACTTGACATCTATAGACCTTAGTGGTTGTTGTCAGCTGACGGACTCAACCTTTTTCATACTCACAAGAAACTGTCCTTTTCTCAGCGATATCAAAATGGAGAGAACATATATCGGAGTACAAGGTGAGGAAGATTTCAATTCCGTGTTTAATTTTGTTGTCAACCATCAAGTGAAAACAGTTTATTTGGGTGATAATATTTTACTCAAAGATGCAAGTTTAATAAAATTTTCTTTCATTTGTCCAAGTTTGCAACTTCTTGACTTAAATGCGTGTGAGGGTATATCTGGAGAATCCGTTGTTGAGCTTATGAAGAGATGCTGTGAGATAAGGCATTTAAACCTTGCCAATACAATAATTGAAAGGTTTGAGATAAACTTTGAAGTTTCAAAATTGGAGATGTTGAATTTGTCAGGGTCAAGAATTGAAGATGAAGCACTCTCAATAATCTCAATGTGGTGCAGTGGACTATTGCTTCTAGATATCCAAAATTGTTGTTATGTTACAGCTAGGGGGGTGAGAGAAGTAATAGAAAAATGTAGAGCATTGAAAGAGGTAAATTTAAATAACTGTAGTTTGGTTGATGATGATTTTGTTTCTGAACTAAAAACCTTTACAAGGCCATCATTGAGAAAAATAATCACACCTTCTGGTGTCGGTGTTTATTATTGAGAATAGAAGCAAAGGAAACTCGGTGTGACATATATCCTTTCTTGTTTATTCAGAATAATGTGTGTTTATAGCTGTCCAATGAATTTTATATGAGATTTTTAATTGTCAAATATTGCATCCCTTCTAACGTACTTTGCATTAATCCCAGTAACTAAGGAAAGCATCACAAAACCATAGCAGACATATTTAATTTTATCTTATCTTCGTGATAATAATTTGTCAAAAAAAGTTTGTCATCAAGGAAAAATAAACACATTTTTAAAAATAAAAATACAAACTATTTTCACAAAATAAATTACCACTAAAAGTTTCAAATCCAACCACTTCTAACGGTTTGAGAATTTGATAAGGCATCTATAGGTACCTTTCAAAAGTTTATGGATTGGTAGTATGTTCGAAAGCATGGAAATGTAAAAGGAACAGTTTCTAGCATTGACTAGTCCAACATTTAACTACACACACCTAGGGAATAAGCTGAATGTTTCAACTTAGTGCTAAATACGACATTTTAAATTTAGTTCTTGAAAAATTTTATTTAATTTTAATCTCTATTTTGATTTTATTGAGATTTTTATGAGACTAAAAGTATAATTTTGTTACAAATTTTTTTAATAGAGTTTAAAAATAAATAAATTATTTTTTAGTATGTTCGAGTCAATAGAGATTAATCTAGATCTATAAAATTATTTTTGTCTGTCCTAACGGGTGAACATATACTTAGTTTAAGAGCATAATCGGATCTCATGCTGCACTTATTCCATTAAATTAATTTCGCGTGACAATTCTTTATTTTTTATTTTTTTATTAGAATATTTATTTAGTTTTAAATAATAATTTCATCATTTAATCTTAAAATATTAATAATATTATTTTCTTTTTATAAAAATTCAAAAAAATTATCATCATTTTCAAACAAAATTCAAAAAATTAGAAATTATCTTCAACAAAATCTATAGTTTCATCAAATTCATATTTTAATGTTGACTTATTGGAGTTTTAGTCTCCTTATTTTTAGTTATTCACGAAATCGATCTTCTTATTTTACGAGTCAACAATTTTAGTTATTTTATTAGATTTCTTTGCTTAAAAATTACAACGTGAGATGCTTTAAATAACGTATCATATGATACAATAATTTAGAATAAGTAACACATAAAATTCGAATAAAACACCGTAAAAACTTAACTTTCAAATTTAATGTTTTTTCATATTTGTGATTTAATTGATGTCATAGGAATAATTATGCATTTAGATGATTCTATATGATAGAATTGTATAATATGTTATTTAAAATACATCAAATCGTCATTTTTTAGTTTAAAAATATGAAATAGGAATTAAAACTATTGACTTTTAAAATAGAGGAACTAGTTTCGTGCATTGATAAAAATTAAACGATTAAAATTACAATTAAGTCTTTAATATTAAAGTTAGGGATTTGATTTGGTAAAGAATAGAAAGAAGAAGAATATATTGTCTTGGTGATTTGGAGATCAAATCTTAAAGTATGATTTTTTTATTTATTTAATAAATTTGATATTGTTGAAGATGTTGATATGAATTTATTTGAATACTTCAACTATAAATTTAATAAATATATAATTTTTTTAAAGATATTTATAAATATTATTCTCTTCTTAAAAAAAAAATATCAAATATACTTTGATTTGTTCTTCTTTTATTGCTTCTTTAATTATTAACAATGAAATGTCATGAAGTTTTTCTTATACTTATGCTAGTTTCATCTCTCGTTTTATTTTTCGTTTTCTTTTTCTAGTTATATTAGTATAAATTGTGTAAACTTGGGTATTACTGTTTACACGTGTGGTAAATTGAGTAATAATAGATCATCACGTAAATTTAATTCACATTTAAATTATTTAAGAGTTATTAAAGAAAAACATAGGTGAAATTAACGCCAATTAAAAAATATATTTAATGTTTTTTGAAAAAGAAAAGCAGATATTTTTTGATTTACCGCATGACTTGCTTAGCAAATTTGATAGGAAATCCCTTTGAAAAAAAGATTATATTAAATATTTTTTAATTTAGGATAGAATCTTCATGTATAGCATAGTATATATTGAGAGCAACAATGAATTAAATTTGATAGAAATTGTGTAATCTGAGTTTAACTAATTGAGAATATAAGTCTGAAGCAAAAGAATGGCAGCAACATATTTATTATATTTACCAGAAGAGTGTTGGGAGTGTATCTTCAAATTCCTCAAAAACAATAATCGAAGTTTGAAATCACTCTCACTCGTTTCAAAACAATTTCTCTCAATCACCAACCGTCTCAAATCATCTCTCAAAATCAGTAACCAAACCCTCTCTTTCCTTCCTAACCTCTTCCATAGATTCACCAACCTCACCTCCCTCGACCTCACGCGCTTCCACGGTAACCTCGACGCGCTTCTCTACGAAATCACTTTTTTTCCATTACACCTCAATTCTCTTTCCCTCTCTCACCATTCTATTATTCCCGCAAATGGGTTGCGTCTTTTTGCTAAAAAGTTTCAAACTTTAACCTCTCTCACATGTTCACACATTTTACATATCTATAAAACTGACCTTATTTTAATTTGTGAATGTTTCCCTTTTCTTCAAGAGCTTGATCTTGGTTACTCTGGATATATTGACATTGTTGATTTTGATGTAAAGGCTCTTTCTTTAGCACTTCCTAAGCTCAGAAAAGTTGATCTTTCTGGTTGTTATGTTAAGATCTCATGGGTTTTCTACCTCTGCAAGAACTGTAAATTTCTTGAAGAGGTTGTCATGTTTGATGCCAAATTTATGATTAAAGACGGTGTTCCTGTTCATATATTAGTATTTTGGGTGAGTGATTGGCTCGAGCAACGTAATATATGGTTTACCGAACTTAAAAATCGCTTGAAATTCTAATAATGATCAATTATACTTGAAGATCATTATTCTACTTTGACAATTTAGTTTGGACAATTTAATGCACTTAGAATTTGCCTAATGTTTTAGATTGTAACTATTTGGGTTACTTAGAATCAACTACGGTTTTATATTATGTAATTTGTACTTTATAGCATATGTTGATTTAACATATGTTATATATACTCAGTATTAAGAAGAACGAGGTTAATAGATTTAACTGCAATTTTACTATCTTTACTAATTTTTATAATTCAGTTTTTTAATTTTAAAAGTCAATAGCTTTGATTTTATTCGTCTAATTTTTTAAATTAATAAATGATGACATATGATGTTTTAAATAATATAACATATGATACAATTAACATCTATAAAATTGAAATAAAACATCGTAAAAACACGTAGATTTTAACTTCAATTTTTTTCTTCATATTTTTAATTAAATTAATGACATATAAATAATTAATACATCTAGATGGTTCTATATCATAAAATTGTATGTTATGTCAGTAAAAATATGTTAAATCGTCATTTTTAGTTCAAAAATATGAGGGAGGAAACCAAACTCTCGATTTTAAAAAAAATGACTAATTTCGTGAATTGATAATACTAGAGAAACCAAAACTACAATTAACCTTATTAATATGAAATATTTTTAGTATAGTTATATTGACAATTTTAAGATTTGGATATTCAAGATTAAAGTTTTAAATAAAGGAATGTCACGAACAAAACCATTGTGACAAAACGATATTGGTAGCCTCTGTTACCGCAATTCTTGATTTTAAAGTAGTAAAAAAATCGAGAAAAACGGCCACGGTGAAACACTATGACAAGTACAATGGTAGTGATAAAACCTCTTTCAGAAAAATTATATTTAAAATTCTTGTTTTTTTCAATCCATAAGGTATAAAAGCATCTTCTTAATAATGATCATCAAACTATTTTACCTCCTTCTTCGATTCTAGCTTTCTCTCATTTTTCGAATAGCATTATACATTATATGATGGCGAATAAGCTTTGTGCAATGTTATGATTAATTCATACCACAACAATTACAATTCGCATTGTGTAACAACCTATTTTTTTTAAAAAAAAGACAAAAATCAAGTTTCAGAAATAAAGAAAGAAATACTTTTAGATAAAATATTTAAGTTGTAACACAACGACAAAAAAGTATCTAAACAACAAAATACATTGGGGCTATGAGACCTATCAGACATAGCTCATACCACTAGGGTATTTTCGGCAGACACCTGCATAAAAGCATTGCCCCAAGAATCTCGACTTTCCCTACATCACCTCAAAAAGTGGAACATGGACCCATCAAAATAAAAGTCAAGTTGACAATATAAGGTATAGGTACAGTCCTCCAAATTGAAATAAATATAACCACAAAAGAAAGACATTTAGCCCCTATACAACCATCTAATCTGATCATGCTACGAAAACTATACAACCCAGGTGATCTCCACGCGCCCCGCAAGATCCTCCTGACACATCTTCAGTTAGGTATGTCGAACTACATTTTCATTTCCAGGGTACTAACTGGTAGGATGATCCTGGTTCTCATCTGAGGGAAACCTAGATTTCCATAATAATTGTAAAGGGTCACCAACCAAAATTAACAAATATCACTTAGCATTTAAATTTTAAATGCACAAGATAACCTTTCCACATAGCATTCTCCTTGAAAGGGCTTTCATATGTCAAAAATGCATAAGCAAAGTCTAAAATGAAGTTTTTAACAAACTGCATTGTCATATTCGAATACAACATTGTTGTAACGAATACAACTGAGAAAAATGCAGATTTTCAGTTTTAAAATGGCTTCGAATCAATTAACACTTCACACATTCATAATACCAATTATGAACACATAAGTCACACCAAATTAATCTCTTGAAATTCACACCTAAATCACACATCAAACATTCATAACATCAATTATGAACACATAATTATATTGAAATTTAATCAACTCAAATTCACACCTCAAAGCAATTACGACACAATAACAAACAACAATTGAGTATGTATATAAAATAATCACATTATATCAAACATGACTCGCGTGTCAAGCACCCTAATGCAATGCGTATATCCCAAAGTGCATGATTTCGAAATTCCAACCAAAACACTCCTCGAAGGGGCGTAAATCGTAATCCGCCTATCATAGACAATACTAATTAATGAGGTGCCACCTATCACGGGTCAACACGATTGACTAAAAAGTGTAAATCGTAAATATATCGCATATCACAAGCTAGTACTATTTACCGAGGTGCCACTTATTACGGGTCAATATGATTTACTAAAAAAAACGTAAATAATAAATGTACCACCTATCACAAACCAGTAGTACTATTTACCGATGTGCCACCTATCACGGATCAACACAATTTACAAAAATGTGCAGTCTATCATAGATCTACACAACGCGAAAATCCGCGCAGGGATAAGATGAACCAACATATCACATGGCACCATCTCATGGCCCATCACTGTCATTACCATCACCATGGTCCCATCGCGGTCACCGTGTACTATGAAATGCATGAGTATACTCTTACTCTTTTCACCACAATCATTAAGTACATGCAACTATTAAAAGATTCCCCATTTTTAATACTCATTTAACACTAACGATTTTTCAAATCTATCATAGAGTATACTCAAAACAGATTTTCCTCAATAAAATTCATAACGCACATATTATCAGTTATAAATACACAATCACATCAAAACTTAATCACCACAACAACATTAATATATAAGAGTTCTCTCAATCGCTAACTCGGTGCCAATAGTCTCGATTCCTTTTCGAGACTAAAGGAGCTAACTACATAAACATAAATATTTATAACAATTTGTTCACAATAAAATTAATTCAACCACAACAAAATTCCCAAAATTAAATATTTCTCACACACCCAAAGTTTTAATATCAAATAATCTATATTATTTAGTTAAAACTAAATAAAATAAATATTGTCCAAATCTCACATACACACACTCGACTATTAAAGCACCGAATTTTTTGAGTTAATAAATTACTCTAAACTTTTTTCTTTTTAAACTCAGTTCAAGAGTAACTAAAAGAGTAACATTTTAAACTCTAACTATTTTTAATTTCAATCTATCTTTTTGCTCAAACTCTTTAACTTAGTTAAAGTTGGAACTTTTTCACAACTTTAACAACTCTAAATTTTTTTATGTAAAATTTCTACTTCAGTTCAAACTCATTTATTTGAAAATAACTCATTACGTAACTCAAACACCTTAAATTTAATTACCGCCAATTTCAAAACTCCACATTTTTACACATAAACCACCTCAAATTAAATTTCAACAATTCACACATACTTTAAATGGCTAAATGGTATAGTCAAATCCTCCGGTCAATTTCCCTTCATCCAAAGTTCTCCAATTTTTTTTGTTTATTCTCAAAATCTTAACAATGTAAATATAGTAAATCATTTAAAACTTTGAAAAGTCCCATATTTCTCCTCTTTGAAACCCTAACACCACTTCTCACAATATCCTTTAAACCTCATAAATTTTCCACCAAATGTTTTACTTTTAAATCATTTTCTAACCGTGATTCATTTTAGAACCCCCAATTATTTGAATTGAAAATGAAAAATAAGGTAAAAAGGTAAAAATGAAATGATTAAATTGTAATAAAGAATTTAAATACTGCAATTGTGTTTGGAACCTATAGACACTTGTTGGCCATACACCAAGGGATTGACTTTCTATGAGATACAACTTAGTGATACTATGTTTTTTTTTTAAAGGCCAAAGAAATTTTATCGATATTGTGTGATTCTTGGAAGCACAGTGAGTGCCACACAAGACTATAACAACATTCATAAAGAACATCAACACAACAAATGTGATCACCCGATACTACACCAATTCTACAAGACAAACATAAAAGACAAAGCAATATACATTGCACTTAATCATGAAGAGACAAAATTCTGCACACTTCTCCTAGGTCAATCCAATATTAACATCAAGTTATAAATCTTGCACATTTTCAATTATAACACATTAATCATTCATTAATCACACATATAGAGTCCCTATATGTAAACTAAAAATTTGGAAGGAGCTCTTACCTCTGTTGTAGCTTTAACAACCGATTACAACACTGCGATTAATTACGGTAAAATTTTCACTTCCGTCATCGCTTCAAAAAACTAGCTCACTAGCACTGTAGCGTGGCAAGGAGCAACTTTCCCTTCTGTCACTTCTCAAAATGGAGTTTAGATCTAGAATAAAAATGATGGTTTGTGTTTTGTTTTAAAACTCACACCAACACTTTTGGAACTGAGGAAGAAGAAGACATCACACAAGGCTAGAGATTTAGCTTTCTGTTTCCTTTTTGCATTCTTACCTCTCACGCGAGGCTGGAGGTTTTCCTTACTGTTTTTAAACTAACAATTATCTAACAACTTTTACACACATCACCTCACTCACATCTCAACCCATTTTGATAAAAATATATACTCTCGTTGCGACTCAATTGACAGATAAAATTTCCAGCATCAAGTAACATTTTTAAAAATCTGCACGGTATTAAATTTTTCGTAACATATTTAAATTATTCTTCGACAAATAATTTTAATCGGGTCTCAAAATATATATATTAAAATATATACAAATATTAAACATATTATGAACACTAATAAAATATGTTTTTGATATTTAATTCTCAAAATTAAAATAAAATTGGCTAAATACTTTAGAAATTCAACACAAAATACTTTAAAATTATATAGATTAGAATATTAAAAAAATAAAGAGTCTTACACATTCTAACATATATAAAGGCCAAAATCCTTTACACGATCGAAACTGTGACCATTATTTAAATATGTTCAAGATCAATATGTTTTTAAGTTGCATTTCTTTCTTGGCAATATGGTGTCTATCGACGATAGGTTTGTAAGATGCTTATAGATTTAGTCTTGTGTGCAATCATGGAAAATAAATATGCTTCTTACTATTTGAAAATTGCTTAGCTAAAGTAAAACACTTAAACTGAGATTAATACAAAATTTATCTTTGACATAAATTTGTTGAGTGTTTGGTATAATGCATATTGCTTCTAATTTGTTTTTTCAGTTTTTCTTCTAGATTTGTCACACACAAAAGAAGTAGTGTTTGAGTTTTGTGTAGGTCCAATTTATGCTTGCTATCAATTGTATTTAACATGTCTTGATTGCTTTTAAAATTGTCGATTGTCTTAACAAATTAAAACAAGTCTTTTCGGCGTGTTTTATCTTGACTCATATACTGTTTGAGAAACTTTTTAAAATGTCACACATTCTGTAAGTGTCTTTACAATATCAAGTTCTAGTGTCATTATAATGATCTAAAAAAGTATGTAGTATCAGTTGTACACTTTTCATGCTCCTAAATAATGATAGAACTCAACTTAAGACTATAAACATAGTATTGACTCCACAATAAATAAAAACATAAAAATAAATAATGATAGTATCATAGTTTTCATGCCACTGAATTTGGAAGACATATTCACTCCAGATAGGAAATATATAATGAAGTAGTTATTTATATTGCCTACACAAGAAGTCCATAAACAATGAATTTATAATGCGGTTTGCAGCCATGGTTAAAAGAAATATTATGATCATATAAAATTTAATGAAAATTTATTGAATAAAATGTATGTTATTCATTAAATGGCCTTATGATGACACACTTAAATAAACTTAATCATTGAATTCATTGATGTCTTCCAATAAGAATGAGAATGAAGGCATAATGAGAATGACATATCAAAATAGGGATGGAGATTACAATGAACTACCTTTATAAGTGATTCACTATAGATCAATATTTAAAAGTCGCTTGAAACTCTAATAACAATCAACGACACTCCTCAAAAGTATAAGTTGATTGTTATTTCGGTCTTTATGGCTCAAAAAATGACTTGATTGATGTCAGTTCGATAAAAATAAGATAAAAAAATGTTCATCCCAAAACTCAACTTGTCAAACCGATATCAACTAGGTCACCATCTCAACCATAAATATGAAGAGAGCTTGTAACTTATACTTTTGAGAAATATCATTGATCATCGTTAAAATTTGGAGTGACTTTTAAGCATTGATCTATGGTGGACAACCTATAATAGAAGCAAGTGTAATATTTGGTATTAATGTTATTAGGTCAAAAATAAGAATTTCTTTAAATTAGTCTCACTGTGTTGAAAAGATCTTAGAGAAATACAATTAATTTTATTATAAATCTATCTGCGCACTATATGATCCAAGTGTCAAACTCTTAAAAAACATTGGTAAATGTGTTAGATAACTTGAATATGCGAGCATCATTGGCAGCCTCAAGTATGCCTCTGACTATACCAGACTTGATATTGCATACGCCGTGGGATCATTGTGCAGATTTATTAGTAGACCTAGTATAGAGCATTGATAAAATATTGATAGGGTAGTGAGATGCCCAAAAAGAACCATGAACCTTAGATTACATTATCAAAGATTTTCCATTGTCCCTTAAGGATACAATGATGTTGATTGGAACACCTTATTAGATGACTCTACAGCAACCAATGTGTATATATTTAGCATAACTAAGGTGTTGTATCTTAGAAATAAAAGAAACATATTTAGCATAACTAAGGTGTTGTATCTTAGAAATAAAAGAAACATATTGATTTGTCTCGGTCCAATATAGAGTATGAAATGATAGCACTAGCATAACTAAGGTCCACTATCAAGGTGGAATATATAACACAAATAACACATCATCTTTCTTCATTTTATTTGGTAGAAATTCCATGAACTTGAGAAATAAATAATGTTGTTTCCATGTGCTTTTCATTTGGACATTGATGAACAAATTATAAATTGAATCTTGAACTTCATCTTTCTTTTCCTTTTACTTTTCCTTTTTCGTATTTTCCTCTTGCTTATCTTCTTCTACCACAACAAAAAAAATCATCTTCAATCTTCAACAACTTCTTCACCTTCTCAAACACAACTATTTGCTCAAATAACCTCACATATTAACTTTCAAATCTTTCAATTAAAACCATTTTAATCTTTATGAATTCAACCAAAATATCCTTGATATTAGAGTCCTTTCATAAGATTATTTGCATTGAGTTTGACAAAATATAATTTGTTCCCAATTGATTATTTGCATGTAACACTTATCGTCTTCTATTTATATGACCAATAGATCTTCATCTTCTGGTGGTGGGATATTGTAATCAAAATAAGTTCCATTTATTTGTCCTTATCCACAAACGTCACACCTAAGAAGCCGCAGTTAAGGAGTTCTTTTTCAAATGTATCTCTCAAGTTTTGTCCCTCAATTATGCGTAATTCAACATATATAAGACAAGTATCATAGTTTTCAATACTTGTAGTAGAATGTAATCATTAAAATCTCAAACAAAGAAGAAACAAACCACTAGCACACGATATTAGCAAGCTAACAAATAAAAGTAGAAGAAAAAAAATAAAAAAAATAAAAGATTTTTTTCTAATTTAAAAATAAATCAAAAAACAAAAATTTTATTGCAAAGCAAAAAATTCAAATAAGTAAATAAATTATAACTCAATAGTGATATGGAAATCCCGGACAACTACGCCAAAAACTTAATAGCGTTTCAACAAGTGTGATAGTATTGAACTTTTTTAATAAGAAACATGTTAGATATGAGCTTAACTTCGAATTCAACTTTGGTTTCTAATTTGATCTTAGTTACTAAATTCCTTTGTTAAACTATTACCAGATTCTCTTTATTAATCTTGCCATAATTCTCTTTACTATTCTTGCCCTAATTCCTTAGCGGAAGTACCTTTAATTCCAAAGTAACCGTTATTTCCTTAGTGGATTTAAGATTAGAATTACGTTTTGTAGTGCAATAATTCTCTTATTAAACTATTGCCTTTTCAAATAATTCAATTGGTTTCATGACCTGCATTTATCTCTAGACTACAATATCATGAATTTCTCATCTCAAGCATTTGTAAAGTCTACATCTGTTTTAAAATAAGAATCATAAAAAGGTTTAAAGTTGATCAAGCACTAAGCATACATATGAGAAAAATAATTCAATAAGAAAAATAAGGGATTAAATAAGAATTACAAGAAAGAATCATGAGTGATTCTTGATAAAACTCCTTCAATGGTTTTAGAAACAGTCTCTTATGAGTTTCTCTATTATGACATAAGTCTCTAAACTTCAAATTAGCCAAAAAGATCCCTAGAAAGGGAGAAAGACGTGCATTTATGCATTATGCAGCGCGTGATGCGCCCCAGTGCTCCTAGACATAAGCACAAAGTCAAAATACTATAGAAATGCACCCCCAGACTCTTTCATATGCGCTTTAGCACATAATATTTGTTGTTTGACTTTTATTGCATTTTATCCTCAAGTTGATGTTTCATCCAAAGAAGTTGAGAACTGCAGCCAGCTACTGAAATGTATTCAGCCTCAACTGTTGATATTGCAATTGTATTTTGTCTCTTACTTGTCCAAGATATTAAGTTGTCACCTAAAATGTGTAGTTGCCACTAGTGCTCTTTCTCTCAAATTTATCTCCAACATAATCAGAATCACATTATCCACTAAGTTTGTACTTAGTAGATTTCTTGTAGAACAAGGTAAGTTTGGTAGTGTCTTTTATGTATCTAAAGATTCTCTTAACAACAGTGAAATGTGATTGCCTAGGGTTAGCTTGAAATCATGCACATTAAATATGATGTTAGGTCTAGAAGTGGTAAGGTATAGTAGGAATCATATCATTCCTCTATAGGATTTTTGGACAAGTTTTTTTTTCCCCGCCTGAATCATTTTTTTCTTCAAGTGAACAAGTAGGTTGCATTGGTGTAGCCATAAGTTTGCAATCACTCATCTTAAACTTCCTAAGAAGCTCTTTTGTATATTTAGTTTGATGAATGGACATACTTTTTTGACTTTGTTGAATTTTTATCCCTAAGACGAACTTAAGTTCTCCCATCATACTCAATTAAGATTCAAGTTGCATCAATTTAGAAAGTTCTTGGCAAAAATGCCATTAGTAGATCTAAAAATAATGTCATCAACATAAATTTGAATAATAAGAATATCATATAAAGAGTGTCTTATCAGCTTGTCATCTTTCAAAGTTATTTTTAAGCAAGAAGTTACTAAGTCTATCATATCATGCCCTAGGTGCTTGTTTTAGATCATACATAGATTTCCTAAGTTTAAAAACATGATTTGGAAATTTAGAACTTTCAAAACTTGGGGGTTATTTAACGTTGACTTCTTCATTTATATAACCATTTAGAAAAGCACTTTTAACATCCATTTGAAATAATGTAATGTTACTATTTGCAGCAAAAGAAAGTAGAATATGAATAACTTCTAACTTGGCCACTACGACAAATGTCTCAGTATAATCAATGCCCTATTGCTGGTTGCAACCTTGTGGGATAAGTCTTGCCTTATTTATAACCACTTCACCTATTTCATTTAACTAGTATTTGAAAACCCACTTGGTTCCAATAATGTTCTTCTTTGGTCTATGTACTAGATCTCAAACATCATTCCTCTTAAATTCTTGAGAACCTGCAAAATACTTATCTAGCTTTGATTTTTAAGTTCAAGCTTCTTGTCAAGGCTTTGAACTCCATTTAAGGCTTGTAGTCTTGATGAATTTGATTGGAGTGTTCAAAGAAGTCTTTTGATTTTGACTTTTTATTTGCCTCTTCTGTTTATGTCGATGTATCAGGTTTCTCTGATTGTAATTATAATTCTTCTGGTAGTTCTAGTTATGTTGATATGTGATATTTCTATATCAATTTTGAGTCAGTTGATACTCCAGATATTTCTGGCTCATCATATGGTTCTGGTTTTGATATGCATTATGTTGACTAGTCCTTCTTCCACCAGAGTTAGTTGGCTTCTATTTGTTAGGTCTTAGAATATATGCCTTTTTCCTTCATATATTGCAAGCATCCATCAGCCAAGCACCATGACCGGTGTTTCAATTTGGTTGCTTAGAACATCTGTAACATAAAAAAATTTATCCTTTGGTACCCAAATCTGGTTGGGTCTTGGTTTGTTACTTGAATATTTCTTGTCTTTCCATGTGGTTAGCATAGGACAATATATTTTAGTATGACTTTCTTATAACAAATAGTACATAAATCATCAGAGGAAATAAACTTAGAATCAATTACTTTTTCTTGAAATCCTATTCTTCTTTGACCATTCCTACTAACACCATAAATCATAGATGCATACTTGCTTCTTTCTATACCATTATCAAGAAAATATTAAAATATTTCTTCATGCTTATCAGAGTTACATGGGGTATTTTCAATTGATGTTAAACTATAATTACTTTTCAGAGTTAGATTTTTAGCCTTCAATTCATCAATATCAGTTTTCATATTTGCATTTTCTGTTTTAAGTTAAGTAATATCAGTTTTCAGAGTTGCATTATTTGTCTTAAGTTAAGTAAGATTAGTTTTCAAAGTTGCATTTTCTGTTTTAAATTTAGCACTTTTATTCTTTAAAACATTAATTTTTTCAGTTAGATTTGTATTTTCTTTCTTAAGTGCTTTTCAGTTTTAAAGACAATTTGTGATTCATTTTTAAAAAATCATTTATAGCGGTAACTAAATCATATCGAGTGAATTCAGAAAATACCTCAATTTCTACATATGTTGATTCACTTCCAGAGTCAAAATTTGTGTTGGATTCAGAGGTAGAGTTGGTATAAGACATTATAGCCAAATTTGCTTGTTCATCGTCAGAGGATTCCTTATAATCATCCCATGTAGCCGTCATACTCTTCTTTTTTGGTATGGAATCTTTCCTCTAGTGTTCCCCTTTCTCCATATTTGAATATTCTGACTTGATATGTCCAGGTTCATTACATTCATAGCAGATGATGATTTTCTTGTCATATTTATCATTATTCCCTCTATTGGATTGCTTGGAATATCTTTGGGGAAATTTCTTCTTTTTGTTGTGCCACATATTTCGAATTTTCCTGGTTATGAAAGCAATATCCTCTTCCTCCGAGTTCATATTTTGATTATATAAATCATTATCCTCTGATTTTGATGTTGCCTTTAGAACTTTCTTCAGCTTGGATTTCAAAGCCACGATTGGTTGCTTCTTCTTGGGCTCATCCTCGGCAATCTCAATTTCATGTGATATGAGAGAGCTGATTAATTCCTCTAGCTTAATAGTGTTTAGATCCTTTGCTTCTTGAATGACAGCCATCTTAGGTCTCCACTTACTTTTCAGACTCCTAAGAATTTTCTTCACATGATCAGCAGTAATATAACTCTTCTCAAGTACTTTTAATCATGAGACCTGGGTATGGAATCTGGAAAACATTGTTTCAATATCTTCATCTTCTTCCACCTTGAACAACTCATATTTTTTTTTACTAGGAGGTTGGACTTTGCTTCTTGAACTTGCTTGCTTCCTTCATAGGTCAGAATGAGACTATCATAAATGCTTTTTTCTGTCTCTTTGTTGGTGCACTTGTCAAACTCCTTGAAGGTGATTGCATTTATCATGAATGTTATAGACTTATGATGCATCTTGTACATCTTCTTCTAATTAACATTCACCTCATTTCTTGGAATTTCAATTCCATTAGTATTCTTCAGAGCAATATAACCATCTTCCACCAAGTCCCAAAGTTCAGGATCTTGTGAAATATAGAAACTTCTCAATCTGTCTTTCCAATACTCAAAACGTTCTCCATCAAATAGAGGAGGTCTGTTGATGTTTCCTCCAGTAGCTTCTTCACTAAATCTAGACATATTGAACCCTTGGATCTTTTCTCAAACAATGTAAAGTGCTTAGCCTTGAGACCGAGCTCTGATGTCAATTGAAGGTGCAAATACAAGAAAGGAGGGGCGGGGGG
>JBBPBS010000529.1:762143-910666 GCA_037974835.1 Cicer judaicum | reverse complement strand
GGGGGTAAAATTGTGTTTACTAAAGTTGATAACTTTTGCTAACTTGATGAATGTTGGTTGATTTTTTATGAATTACTTAGATAAGAAGCAATCGGATTCAGAAGCAGGAAACAATGAAAGCATACATAATTTGACACAGTTTTATCCTGGTTCACCATTTACTTAGCTACATTCAATCCCTTCATTTAGAAGGCTTTAATCCATTAATTTAAATACCTTGAATTACAAAGCACTTGACCCTCAAGCCAGTCTTCCAGAACAACCTGATAACCCTAAACTTTTGAGGAACTAACCACCTTGGCCCTACAAGCAAAGTTTTCTTAAACAACCTGACAACCCCAGACTTTTGAGGAACTAACCACCTTGACCCTACAAGCCAAGTCTTCTCCTAACAACCTAACAACCCTAGATTGAAGAAGGAACTAAACTACTATCATGTTGGATACAAAAGATTGGAACTTGAGTAGTTGCTTCTAACAAATGTGATAATAATAATAACTCTCACACTCTAAGAAAAATGTACTAAGAAAATATTTCTAACTTGAACAAGTGTTTCTCTCTTTGAACTTTAAGATGAATTGAGAACTTTGAGCTTTAGTTCTTAAACTCTTTTCTATTTTTCGATATTTTTCTCTTTCAGCCTTAAGTGTCTATTTATAGTGGAAATTTGGACTTAAATTTAGTCATTGTTTAATTCTAAATTCTATATTGTTCGGATTGAGTTTGTAAATTCTTAAAATTGATTTTATTTCTATTTTGTGTAGATTGAGTTTGTAAATTCTTCATATTGATTATGTTTTTATATTGTTTATATTGAGTTTGTAAATTCTTCAAATAATCTCTTCTTGAATTTATGATCAAATCTTCATTAAATATTGATCAAATATTCTTCAAATTTTCATTAAATGTTGAATAAATATTCTTCAAATATTCATTAAATGTTGATAAAATCTTTTCAAATCTTGACCATATCTTCTTTTCAACTTGGTCAAAGATGTTTTTCAATTATAAATATGAATCAAAATTTATTTTAGATTTTCATCAATTATAAATTTGATTCAAATCTTATTTTAGATTTTCTTCAATCATAATTTGAATCAAATCTTATTTTACATTTTCATCAAATATAATTTTGAATCAAATCTTATTTTAGATTTTCTTCAATTATAAATTTGGATCAAATCTTATTTTAGATTTTCTTCAATTACATGAATCTTTTTTCATACTCTTTGAAGTCAAATATACTACATTTCTCTCCTCTTTTGAGTCTGAATTTGATTCTAGTGTCTTCAAGAAAGATATAGCTATGAATTTTTATTTGCATTTGATTTGACTCCAATTAGATTTCAACAACTTTAGAAATAGTTGAAATACTCCACAAGTGTCATGTTGATTTCTTACCCAAATTTCGCACTACATTAAAACAATGAAACAATGTCAAACTACAAAAAATTTCTACTTAATCAAATAAATAAGAACATAAATATTTTATTTCTAAGAATTAAAATCAACAAACTATATTAATATAACTCCTTAAATTAATTAACGATTAAAAATATATAAAATTAAATACAACAATAAAAAAAATACATATAATGAACAGTTGTCAATAATCTATTTACACAATTATATACATTATTACAAAACATCGTAAAGGAAATGACTAAGTCTATAACTCAACTTATTTTAATAATATATTTTTTGATGCGAAAACAACCCTATATAAGATTAATATTCAAAATGCATAAAAATGATTACAATGTTGATGTGACCTAGGATATGAAAACTTCTTTTGCCCGTAACTGGATGTGTAAAAATTCTTTTTTTGTTGTTGAAAAGTTTATGTCACCAATCTCAACCACATATTATATAGATTTTGTTCGTGTCATTATTTATCATACCCACGTGAGGGTGAGGTTAAAGTCTTATATCATGATATGAATGAATGGTTACTATCATTAGCAACAAACAAAACCACATGTAAACAAAGCGTAAATGAGGCCTAATTATCTCTCTAACACAACCGGTTCCTTGAGATCAAAAGTCTTAGTCATTTCTTCGTTCTTTTTAAGATAAAGTGGAAAACTAACAACAAAATAAGGAACCAAAATCAAGAGAGATCACTCTACAATCATCATCTAATAATATTTTAACAAAAGAGGATTAATCAATTCAGTCGAACTAAACTCTCTATTATGACTAATATTAGCCATTTTATCCGTAAAATAATTAACTTCGTGATAAATATGATGTATCACGCAATTCCAACTTTTCATATCCATTAAAGCTAGCATTTCACGAAAACAGATGAAGCAAATGAAAATTATGACAATTTCTTGTTTGAATCATGGCTACAATTGTGAGAGAGTTCATCTTTTGTACCGCATTATCATATGATTAGAGTTTAGACCTCAGTTCCAATCTCATTTCCCCAAAACCAATTATATGACTCTCACTTTTCTTCACTTTTAACATCAAAATTTCACTAAACACAAACAATTCATGTAAAAATCTGAGTAAACACCACCATCACCAACAAACACAACATGCGTCATATGTTTGGTAACTTCAACATACTCTGAGTAAACACCTTCTTTAATGTATATCACAAATGGTTTTTTGCTTTTCTCAGGAACCCGCGTCAATGCCTCATTGATGCTCTTAAAATCACCACTGCCGTCTAAGGCGACGGTCACATTAGGCTTGCGTTTGAATAAATTTGTCTTAGCATTGTGCAGATTGTGATGATCTACCCAAGAAGGAGTGTCAGAATCATGAAGAAGGCGACGTCTAAGAATTTGTGTGGCATTCCAATCAGATATCGTGTCAGCAAAATCTGAAATAATGGCAAGAGCATTGCTACTCATGTGTGCGCTTGATTTTAATAACTCTTTCATCTTTGTGCCAGCTTCACTAGTAGTGTTTTCAAACCCATCCAAACATGTATCTATGTATGTAACAGCACCGTTAAGCCAAACCTTCAGATTCATAAGGATTTTGTCAATATCTTGTAGATCAAATTCACCAATTCCATCAAGTGACCTTGTGAATTCTCCGATTGAAAGATCCATAAGTTGTTTGCATGTATCAAGTGCATCCTTTGATCTAGGATCTTTCTCAACCTCTTGCATGAGATCGGTTTCCTTAATTTTATCACCAATTCTCTTCATGGTAACATTAAATGCAATTTTAATAAGTTCTTTTGGATCAGTAACATTGTCAGCCTCAGCCTCTGCTATGAGGGTTTCCTCACATTCCTTCTTGTAATCAGTGGGATGACAAATTGTTTGAACTGCTTTCATAGTGGAAGTAATGTGGTTCTTTCTGGTGTCTTCTATATCATCATCATAACCATTTTGATCACGATATGTGCCAATGGTGACAGCAACAACCATAGCCACCAATAACAAGGTAGATACGCCAATTATGGCGATTCTCCGACCTTTATTTGTATCGGTTGTTGCCATAATAATTAGTCAATTAAGGTATTCCTATTTTGCAAGTATATTATAAAATTATTTGAAATTAATGAACAATCAAAATTGAAATGGAAAATGGTAACAAGATTGTAGAAACAATTGGAATCCTTCTTCAAAGTCAAGTTTGAAGAAGGCGTTGACTTTTTTTGGTTTTGTTTACATTGATATAAGAGTTTGTAGTTATTTATACATAAATAAATGAAGACACAAGTTGTACTACTTGGTGGCTTTAAAACTCAATTTTAAAATCGAAAATAATAAAATATATTCTTGAACGGAATACTAGATGAGATAGTTTTTGATACACGACTTGTACAACATGATGTCATTTAATATATAACTTTATTTATAAGTTCCTTTTTAATTACTGTTTACACATGTCAATAAATCAATAAATATTTTTATTTTTGATAAAGTTGTTTATATTTTCCTATGGTACTCTTAATGATTTATTATCTCATTTAACAAATTTATTTCTCTATTATAAATTGTTAGAGAAAACTTGGAGAAAACAATAATTTATATAATCTTAAATTTTGAAAATGGCAAGCAATTAGGGACCGTAAATTTTTAAAAAATGACACTTTAAAAAGAACAAATAAGTGTGGCAAGATCTTATTGGAGGGAGGTTTCCTAAAAAAGTCTGTCCCGATAATAAGAAAAGGAAAAATACCATAATCAAGAAAAATTTAGTCACATTTTCAATAGCATTAATGTGTGTCTCTTTGCATTACTTGTCATTTTATATCAAAATAAATGTTATATCAAATAATTCATCATATTAGCACCATCTAAAAATAAAATCAAATTTGATGTGTGTCATGTCAAATTCTTATATTTGTCACAAAAAAATTCACTCTTAAAAATACTGCAATATACTATTATGACATTCTTATATAGTTTATTATGTCATTATACTATTATAACATTCTTATGCATGTACAAAAATATTTTAAAAAATTATTGTGGGCAAAATTTTATTTATTTGATTTTTTTTTTGAAATACAAATTTACTGATAAATTATCCTTAAAATTCATTGTCATTTGGATCTAAGCATCACATTTCAAGTTAAAAAATCAATAAAGAAATTATCTTCATATGTCCAAAAGTGGTTAATTTTTAATTTCATATTGAACGAATTGATCATTTCATTTAATATAATCAAAATTAATCTCACATGAAGTTCTAAGTGACATTAGCATAAAGTTCACAGTGCATATGTCGTTACAACATCATATAATTCTAACAATTCTATAAGTACATGAAAAGTTCATTATAAATATCCAAAATTTTAAAAATTAGCAAAACTGCTTATTAAAAAGTTAAAGAACAATCAACCGATCATCCTTTTGGTGGCTAAATCTATATTTCACATTGCATTTGCACATACATAAAGAAGACAATGTAGTTTGTATTTGTTCACTTTTTTTTTATTCATTTAGCATGTTAACATACTATTTTCATATTCATTTGAATTTCAAATAATGTTAATCATCTAAAAGAAATTAAATATTTAAACAGTTAGTCTCATAATTATGAAACATTGCTACACATTTGCATCATAGTCTTCCATAATCATATTTCAATTCATGCAAGTCATTTTTTTTCTCTCTAATGAGGACAAAAAAAAAAAATAGAAATAATGTTACATTCATATAAAGTTTTTTTTTCATGAATGTTGTGTGTTTTTGAAATGATACTTATTTGCAAAAAAAAAAATGTTAAAGTGATAATTGTTCTTTATAAATGAACTTAAAATTAATTGATACTCTTGAAAACACACCTCATAGTCTTTTGTTGACAAAAAACATCTAAATATAATGGTCAAATTTGTTAACTTATGTGATTGACATAATTAAAAAAAAATTCAAATCAAAAACTAATGTTACCTTTCTTTGAACCATTCATTTAATAAACATGCATGTCATGTGTTTCTACTCTTTCATGACCCGTTAATATCCTTGTTTGTACACATTCCTTCATTATTCTTTCCTTTCTGATATTGTCTCAATCTCTTCGACAAAATTGGTCTCACAAGTTGAATATGAAAGGAACACCTAATTAATTTCCAATAATTAAATCTCGTAAAGTAATACTTTGAAAGTTCCAAATTGGTGCAAGTCCTTTTAAAAAAATTGAATAAAGGAAAAGTCCGTTAGGATTAAAAAACTGTAGTGGCATCCTAAAGAAAAGTTAGAGCAAAAAAAAAAATGCAATTGAATAGATCCGTCAAATTTTGTCCCCAAATTAATTTTTTTTTAAACAATCATGATTTGAAATGAATCTTAAAATTTCTCTTTCAACATTCAAAAACATAAACAAAAAACGTATCCCTTGCTTCCCCCTTTTGAGCCAAAAAGGAAAACCTTTTTTTTCACTTTTCAAATATTCAAGACAAAGATCAGTTCTATACTAGGAGTTTATTTGATACCTCATCACATTTGCATTACTCATGAAATAAAAAAAAAAAGTTAAATAGTCTATTAATCAAAGTTCATAGATAAAGGAGATTGAGAAAAGATTAAAAAAAAATCAGTAAGTGAAATACAAATTTTAAATTGATACCCATAAGGTAAGTTGTTGATCAATTTTTTTTTGTCTTAATTGACCTTGGAATAATTATTTGAGCTTCATACATAATTTTTTCCCCTTCATAACCCTCTTAGTCATTCGCCACATTACATGTCTAAAAGGTCCATTTTGATAAATAAGGTCCATTTTGATAAATGATTGATTATTCATTATCTGAATTTTTTAATTTGGGACAAAATTACTAATCTCGTTTACAATATGCTAAAATAATCCATAAGAACTTGCACGCTCATGATTATTTCAAAGAAATAGAACATTTTGACAAGATTGTGGAGATCAAATTCTTTGTACATAAACAAATGAAAATTGTCATACTTATCAATGAGGGAAATCTTTCAAATGATGTTCCAAAATTGAGGCATCCAATATTCAACCGATATAATACTCCTACCCTTCATTCATATTCATATATTCTATAAAACAATTGTTCATTCATTTAACCCATTCTTTCCACACTCATTAAAACTCCCGTAATATGAGATAAATCATTCAACTTGATACTCTAAAGCGGGGGCAACACCACCGTTGTTCCATTCAAACATTGTGCCTTCCAAAAATATAACTTGGGGCAATCCTTTCACCATTTTTCCTAATCACATACACAATATTTTGTATATTCCAAAATAAGGGCATTTTCTTTGTCATTCATTCAAGGATTGAGTATCTTTAAATTTCAAATTTAAGAAAACTCATTATCTTTGATTCTCCATATATCATTAGAATTGTTTTCATTATTCACATACTGCATAAATAGGGCACCTCCCCCATCTTTCATTTTTGTATTCCTCCAACACTAATGTTGTTTTTCCAATGACTTATTTCACCTCAACATCCTATCACTATCTTTCCATTATGGGGCACTTTTATTTTCATTCTTGCTTAGCTCGTGGAGAATAGTTAGGTAACTCCACTTTCTTTAGACTATGACAACTTTTTGTTAAGATCTAAACTAAAACAATGTAATCCTTATGCGATTGAGGCAATTACCTTTGTTTTCAATGCTTATGTCTTTCCATCTATCACCCAAATATTTCATCCTCCTTTTGAGGCACATTTTAACCAACTCTTTCAACCTTATTTTCGCTATCATGTCTGCTTAACTAAATAATACTTCAAAGAAAGAGAATATAATTGCATTGACATGATCTAACAATTCTTTGGAAAATCTTCAATTAACATCTTTGACCAAAAAGAGTTGAGTTTTTCTAAGGTGTCCTAGTCAAAAGAAAAGACTAAGGAGGTGAAAATTATTCGACGATTGTAATAAAAAAAACTATACTTGATCATATTTTTTCCAAGAGATCATCATTCAATTATTGATGGAGACAGCAATTATCAAGATACACTAATTTGCAACAGTTGAGTGAAAATAACGAAAAACATAAACATGACAAATTTGATTTTGCTTGAGTTTGAGTTCAAATCTTGTTTTACATATTAAAGTTTTTCAAGGAAGTGATCAAGTCAAGAAATTCATTTCTTACACAAAAAACACTTTTCTCCCCCGACAAGGTCATTGCATCCTCTTGTTCTAAAAAATGCATAATGATAACAAACAAAAAACTAAAGATTAGGTGTGTATCTTGAGTTTTTGCATGAGTAGATAAATTATAGTGTAGATCCATACATCTTGCGCTAATTGTGTACGCATGATTCTAGCATCATATCATGCATCTCACCTAATGCATCTAGGCATAACGTGAGACAATTCATGCACCTTGCATCATGCTCATATTTAAAGGTCTCGTAATCTTCTAATTATATGGCATGTTGTATGCTCGCATCAAACCCAACGCTCGAATGACACACAAATTATTTCTCAAATACCACTTAATTCATAAAATTTCGCATAAATCAACCAACAGACAATTTACTCAATGATTAAAATAAGATTTGTTCGTATTGGAGTAACCTTCAAGATGTACATCTTGCTTGGTTATGACTAATACTTTATTTGAGTTGTGGTAACTTATTGAATATACATTCTGGTTGGTTATCACAAGCAAAATTTATGGATAAATTTAGTTGTGGCAACAAAAACTAGTCCTATATTTCCAAGATATGATGTGTGACATCTTAAAGATCCTTTAAAATCTCAAAAGGTCCAATTTTCCATTGGCAACTGAAACACTAAGACCTATGTACTAATGTTCATTGGCACTCCAAAGCCCAACATAAGCACCTCAAAGTCCAATCTCCATTGCCACTCCAACACCCAATATTATTGGAAAAGAAAAAGATCAAATTTTCATGGGCAACTAAAACACTAAGTCCAATCTTTATTGGCACCTCAAAGTCCAATGTTCATTGACTCTCCAAAACCCAACATAGGCACCTCACCTCAAAGTCCAATCTCCATTGGCACTCCAAAGCCCAACATAGGCACCTTAAAGTCCAATCTCCATTATCACACCAAAACCCAATATTATTGGCAGAAAAAAAAAGGGTCCAATTTTCATTGGCATCTCAAATACTAAGTTTAATATTCACTATCACCACAAGACCAATGATAATTGACACTTCAACGCCCAACATGGACACATCAAAGACCAATATCAATTAACAAACAAAAAGTCCAATCTTCATTGGCATCTTAAATAGTAATCTCAATCTTTATTGGCACATCAAAGACCAAAGTTCATTGGCACCCCAAAGCCTAATATTCATTGGCAAATAAAAAGTCCAATTTTCATCAGCAACTAAAACACAAAGTCTGCTTCATTGGAAAACATATAAAAAAATGTCCAATTTTCATCGACATCTAAAACGCAAAGGCCAATATTCGTTGGCATCCAAAAGCCCAATGTCCATTGGCAATCCAAAGTCAAACTTTTATTGGCACTACAACATAATTTTCACTATCCATTGACACTACAAAAGTCCAGGATTCACCAACAAACCAAAAATTCCAATATCTATTGGTAGCCAAGTCTCATTACCTACTAGGTAATGATCATCTACATATTTATCGATCTACACATCGGTAACCCATTCAAAGACGATCATCTACATTTTTGTTGATCTACGCACTAGTAACCAATCTGAAGACGATCATCTACATTTTTGTCAATCTACGCATCGATAATAAATATTAAGGCGATCATCTATATTTTTGTCAATCTACGAATCGATAATAAATATTAAGGTAATCATCTATGTTTTTGTTGATATACGCACCAGTAACCAATTTGGAGACGATTGATAACGTTTCCGCAAGTGTACTGAATCGTTGCAAGTAATAATAAAACGGTAGTACCGAGTGTCGAATTCAAGGATTGCATTTTACTATTGAACTTATATTTAATTACTGCAATTGAACAAAAGGTACCCAAATTGATTGAAATAATATTTAAAATTAACAATGGTAATAAAATTGATCCTTTATAATGAGAAAAATGTCAGGGATAAGTTTCACTTTGAATCCAACCTTGGTGCCTAATTTGATCCTAGTTATTGAATTCCTTATTGAATTATTATCGAATTCTCTATATTATTCTTGCCCTAATGTCTTAGTGACATAACCTTTAATTCCAAAGTAACCCCTAATTTCTTAGTAGATTTAAGATTAGAATTAAGCATTACCGTACAGGAATTCTCTTGTAAACTATTACCTTTGCAACTAATTTAATTGGTTTCATGGCCTGTATCTATCCCTAGACTACAAATTCATGAATTTCTCATCTCAAGAATTGGTAAAGTCCACTTCCATTTCAAAATACAAATCATAGAATATTTTAGGCTTAATTGCAGTTTTGGTCCCCTTATTTTAGCTGAATCGCAAAAGTAATCCTCTCATTTTGTTTCTCCCCAGTTTTGGTCTCCCAAAACAGAATTTTGGTACAAAACTTGATGAAATTTCATTTTTAAAGTCGTACTACACCATTTATGATTATAAATTTCATATACAATTGTTTCAAATGAGATCTTGAGGCATGGTATGACTTACATAAATGCAAACAAAGGAACTTTTATCAAATTTTGGATCAAAATTATGTTTGAGTGACCAAAACTGGAGAGAGATAAAATAAGGGGACTACTTTCGGGATTCAGCTATAATAGGGGGACCAAAACTGCAATTAAACCAACATTTTAATATTGGTCAAGTAATAAAAAGTATTAAGCACAGAGATGAGAAAAATAATTCAATAAACTCATTCATATAAATAGAAATCAAAATAGAAAAGTATGGGTTTTCATCTTTTTACGCTCATCCCTAACAAATAGGGTTTAATCACTCATGACATTGATATAAAAGATAGAGATTAGAGAAGAATTACAAGAAAGATTCATGAATGATTCTTGATAAAACTGCTCTAATGGTGTTAGAAACAGACGTCTTTGAGTTTTTATGATAAGGTAGAAGTCTCCCCACTTCCCAATAGTCAAAAAGATGCATAGAAAGTCAAAATTATGCATTTTAATGAATGCTGATGCGGGTCGCGCGTGCCAGGCACAGGATTGGCGCTCCGGGCACGCTTGGACAGTGTCATTGGTCTGGAATTGCGCCCGGGCGCAGCTTTTGCGCTCCAGGCGCGTCTTGGCAGTGGCAATATGCTGGAAATGCGCCTTAGGTGCAACTATTGCGCTTCAGGCGCACAGCTTCTTCTGGTTGAAATTTTCGGAATTTTTCACCTCTTTAGATTTTGAATTTGGTTCCGATGTCTTCATGAAAGTTGTAGCTATGAATTTTAGCTTTCATTTTTACTTGATTTGACTTCAATTGGACATCTACAAATCCAAATATGGCTGAAGTACTCCACATAGGTCATGTTGATTTCTCACCAAGATCAGCACTACACTAAAGCAAAACGCAATATAAACTTACGGAAAAAAAATCGCTACTTAATCAATGAAATAAAAACACAAATATTTCATTAACTCAGAACATAATTCAATAAAAATATATCAAATAAATACTTATTTTAACTAATGATTGAAGATAAGTAAGACTAAAACAGTGAACAAATCTGCATATGATGAATAGTCATCACAACCCCAAACTTAATCTATTGCTTGTCCCCAAGCAACAATTAATTTTAGATTTGGTTAATTTAAAAGGAAATTTAAACTCAATTTCTCAAATCAAGTCAAACTCGATTCTCAAAGTTCCTGCTACTACAAAACATTCATCATGTTCTATGGTTGTTTATAAAAAACCACAAAATTTGTATATTTTAGCATTCATTTACCAAATTCAACTCTCTCTTCACACAATCTCACCAAAATTTTCTCTCAAGTATTTAGTAAGGGTTATGAATTTATCACTCAAATCCTAGAACATGCATCACGCAACCATAGGCTTGAAAAAAATTCTAGTTAGCAATCACAATGCAGCAAACACATACACTTTTGGAGGACTTTCAGGTTGTAATGGTGCTTAGGTAAGGGTATGACATTTTGGGATAGTAAGCTTTATTACTTGGATTTAGGCATACATTTTCAAATTATTCTACCTTTTTTTTTTCTTCACCTTTTCATTCTGGAGATTCTCAAACATTGACAAAAGAGCCAAGAAGATATTATTTACCAAAGTACACAAACTCATTTTTTTTCTTCTTTTCTTTTTATAATTTTTTTTGTGAGAATCACCACCCCAAACTTAAAAGGTTTATATCCCATGAGCAACCCCAAACTTAGAACTTTGTCAAGACAATAAAAGTTTTTCTACCTAACTCCAAGTAAGGTGATTTAATTAAAGTCAGGTATTTGGCTTGTAATGTGGCTAGTAACCGAAATAAAAGGGCAAGACTCAAAAGGGCTAGCCAAGGGTAAAATTTTCATAGGGTACTTAAAAAGGCTCAAGCGACCAATCAAAATTGCCTCAGTGTATGCATAAATTACAAGTGATGCAAGTCAAAATTAGTGCAAGTTCTAAAGGGATAACACATGTCTGGATAATCACACAACAAAGAATATAAGTGTTTAGGCCCAAACGCTCACACCTAGGATAATAAGAGAGAGTATGAACAATAAAAAAGGTCCAATTTATATATTTATTTATTTATATTTTTTTTTTTTGAAAAATTGATGGCATATTAGCCTTCTACAACCACTTAGTAATCAAGAATGTATGCAGTAGGAAGACATGTCGACTTGAGCAATAACATAATCTAAGAAATAGAATTTAAGTTTTCACATCCCAAATAGAGAACTTAAGATCAAATGCAAGTTATTACAACTTTATCATCATGGTACACATTTAGTGAAAGGGGAAAAAATAAGGAAAAGAAAAAGAAATAAAATAAACTTCGACAATTGAAATGAGGAAAAGAAAAATAACACAAAGAAAAGAAAAAAAAAGGAACGAAAACTTCTCTTAGTTTAGTAATTCAAAGTGTCTTGTTTAGATCCTCCACTCATGTACCACTATGGTCGTCAGTGTACTAGTAAGGTGAAAATAAATCAGCATGGAACGTGCCTCCTAGCATGTCTTGAGAAAAAGCGAAGGCTCGATATAGATTGGTCATCCCCAGTTCTATTCTGGCTTGTCCATCTCGCTGATCAATCATCAATTGTTCCATCATAGTTTCCAGTCTACCACATCTTTCTTCGGTGGAGAGCTATGATGGATGTGAAGGGTGGTGTTGTGGTTCCTGTGGTTCAGTATTTTCCTCTGTCGGCATCGCTGCTTGTGGGGCAACAGGATAGTCTGCCGAAATCATATAGTTTTTCTATCCACTTAGCAGTGATTTGAGTAGCAGGTTTCACCATTTCTTCACCCTGTTTTGGTGACACTCTCACATACTCACATAATTTTCTTATCAGGGAAGCGTGATGGAAGTAGCTTGTCGGAGGATCAAGAGTTGCTGTCCTCCAAAGATCATTGGCTAGTAACATGCCCACGTTAATTTTGTCGCCTTTTATGATAGCAATTAGTAGACATGCTCTCTGAAATGTTATATTTGACACATTCAAACATGGTAGTAGCGTATGATGAACAAAGGTTCCATCCTTTTGCAATTGAGGTGATATCCACTAAGCCATCTCTATTTTGTACCTAATTTGTGTATGGTCTGCATCAAATGTGTAGGATCTCCCGAGTGTCTACTTTTATAAGGTAGTCCTCCATAGCTTGGAAACGACCATCATTATTGTTCGATAGATCAAAAATTTTATTGATGACTTGAGGCGTGAAGGGTACCCTTTTTCCCCTCACATAACTCACCAATTGATCATGTGGAAATGGTTGGAGTGCAAGTCGGACTTATTCCCTTCAAGTCCTCAATGGACCAACCGATGGCACCCTTATGCTTCCGCATAATTCTCAACAATTTTTCTTCTTGTAACTCACTCAAGATTGCACTAATCATGTATGGATTCTTATCTTCTTCACCCAAGAATACATATTTCAAATGAGGAGGCAACTGCTTGAGTTTAATCAATGGTGTCTTTTTCTCCGAGGGCTTGTCTTCATTCCCTTTAAACTCATCCCATCTAGTAGGAAAACGGGAGGAGTAGGATGGTGATGCTTCTAACATGGCCAAGACCTCTTTTACCCTTGAATCTTCACTTTCTTCAACAACGTCTTGGGGTAGGCATAACACTCTTTCTAATGACAAATTGGGTGCTTGATGCTCCATTTCTTCGTTGACTATTACATCTAAGATCTCAATTTGATTGCACCCTTCTCTTTCATTTGAATGTTTTATGACTTTTAAAATGTTAAAAGTGATGGTTTCTTCATTCACTTTTAAGGTTAAGGTGTCATCTGCCACATCAATCATAGTTCGCCCTGTTGCTAAGAACGATCTCTCCAAAATCAGAGGAATGTCACTATACTCATCCATGTCTAGTACCATGAAATCCACTAGAAAAATGAACTTGTCCACTTTAACCAACACATCTTCCACCACTTCATAGAGGTGTTTCATTGACTGATCCGCAAACTGTAACATGAGTTGTGTGTATTTGACTTTTCCAATGCCCAGCTTTTTGTATATTGAAAGGGGAATAAGGCTTACACTAGCCCCAAGATCACACAGAGCTTTTCCAAAATTTCTATTTCCAATAGCGCACGGGATTGAGAACCTTCCAAAATCCTTTAGCTTCGGTAGCAGCTTCCTCTATAGTATAGCACTACACTCTTCGGTAAGAATAACTGTTTCACCGCTGATTTTTTCTTTTCTTCGACAAAATCTCCTTCATGAACTTGGTATATGTTGGCATCTGCTCTAGTGTTTCTGCAAAAGGAATGTTAATTTGTAATTTTTTAAAAACATGAAGAAACTTACCAAATTGTTTTTCAGTTTCTTCCTTCCTCAATCTTGGGGGGAATGGAAGTCGAATTTCTGGCTTTGGTAGTGGTTCCCTTTTTTGTATCAAAGGTTCTTCCTCATTTTCAAGAGCGATGTGCTCCTCAACAGATGTCGGTGTGACTATTTCCTTCAAGTGGGTTGTAGTTCTACTCTGTTTGGCTTCAGGTGGTACTTGTTCATTAACCTTGCCACTCCTCGTGGTCACTACATTAATATTGTTTCGTGGATTCAAAACTATCTCACTAGGTAGATCTCCAAACGTTCTTTGTGCCATTTGTTGAGCAAGTTGACTCACTTGAGTCTCAAGATTCTTTATGGATGCCGAGTGATTTTTTTGGATGGCTCTTGACTCTTCAATTAAAGAACTTGTGCTTGTTACTAATTTCTCTATAGCACTCTCCCAAGTAGCCTTTCGAGGTGGTAATTAGTTTGTTTGAGCTCCTTGTTGACCTTGAGATCCACCTTGTCGATCTCTCCAAGAAAATGTGGATGATTTCTCCAACTAGGGTTGTACATACTAGAGTAGGGATTATTCTGCTTTCCGTTATCACTCACAAAATTCACCTTTTCTAGTTCTTCTATCTCATTGTCATTCAGTGCTTCACAAGCTCCATTTTTATGTGCTCCCCCACAAAAGTTACAATTAGTATGCTTTAATAATTTGATAGAGGCCACTTGGGGTTGTATATTTAGAGTTGTCATCCCCTTCTTTATCTCAGTGGCGATAAGCTCTTCTATCTATTTTGAGAGCGACCTGTCTAGAGCCAACCCATCCATAATGTTCAATTCCAATATACCACTTATTGACCCACCACCACTATCATACAACATCAATTTTTCATTTGATGTCATGACCTCAACAAATTTTTCGTGCTTCTACTACAGTCTTATAATTTAAAGAACCACCTGCTGTGACATCCAACATAATTCTAGTGCTAGGCCTCAAACCATTACATAATATTTGCATTTGGGCAGTGTCATCAAAAGCATGATTGGGAGATCCTGCGAGTAAACTCTTGAATCTTCTGTAAGTGTCACGAAGAGATTCTCCCTCTTTTTGTTTGTAACTGGAAATCTCTTGCCTTTTTCTAACGAACATTGCTGGGGGAAAGTACTCTTCCAAGAACTTATCTTCAAGGAAATCCCATGTGGTGATGCTACCGGCAGGGAAGGAATGAAGCCACTCCTTAGCATCATTATTCAATGAAAATGGAAATAGTTTCAACATCTTGGTTTCTTCAGAGCAACCATCCACCTTCACTGTTCCACATAATTCAAAGAAATTTATGAGAAGTCTATTGGCGTCTTCATTATGTTTACTGGCAAAATGAATCTCCTTCAACACTCGGCATAGAGCGGGACTTATTTCAAACTTGTTGAATGCAACTGGTTGGTTATGAATGGGCAATCGAGCTCAATTTTTATTTCGATTCCCATACTCACCGAGAGTATGTTCTGGTGGTGATGGATCAACCATCTCGGTAAATATGGCGAAATCACCCAAAATCTCTTATTCCACTACTAAATGTCTTTCCCTCTGTCTCCTTTCTCAAGTCGTCTTTCGATGTGCTTTCGCAGTTTTTTCGATTTTTAGATCAAAGATAAGTTCAACTGAGGACTAGACTCGCATACAAGGTTAGAGAAATTGTGAGTAATGAAGAGTTTTAAAATAAAGTAAAATAAAAAATAAAAATAAAAACAAAAACTTTTTTGTAGAGCAAAAAATTTCAATTAAGTAAATAAATTAAAATTCAATAGTGATATGACAATCCCCAGCAGCGGCGTCAAAAACTTGATAGCGTTTCAGCAAGTGTATTGAATCGTTGCAAGTAATAATAAAACGGTAGTACCGAATGTTGATCTCAAGGATTGTGTTTTACTACTGAATTATATTTAATTACTACAATTGAACAAAAGGTTCCCAAATTGATTGAAATAATATTTAAAATTAACAATGGTAGTAAAATTGATCCTTTATAATGAGAAAAATGTCAGGGATGAGTTTCACTTCGAATCCAACCTTGGTGCCTAATTTGATCCTAGTTACTAAATTCTTTTATTGAATTAGTACCGAATTTTCTTTATTATTCTTGCCCTAATGTCTTAGTGACAGAACTATTAATTCTAAGTAACCCCTAATTCCTTAGTAGATTTAAGATTAGAATTAAGCATTACCGTACATGAATTCTCTTGTAAATTATTGCCTTTGCAACTAATTTAATTGGTTTCATGACCTGTATCTATCTCTAGACTACAAATTCATGAAGTTCTCATCTCAAGCATTCGTAAAGTTCACTTCCGTTTTAAAATACAAATTGTAGAACATTTTAATGTTGATCAAGCAATAAAAAGCATTAAGCACAGAGATGAGAAAAATAATTCAATAAACTCATTCATATAAATAGAAATCAAATTAGAAAAATAAGGGTTTTGTCTTGTTACACTTATCCCTAACAAATAGGGTTTAGTTACTCATGACAGAGATATAAAAGATAGAGATTAGAGAAGAATTACAAGAAAGATTCTTGAATGAATCTTGATAAAACTGCTCCAATGGTGTTAGAAACGGTCTTCTTTGAGTTTCTATGCTAGGGCACAAGTCTCCCCACTTCCCAATAGTCAAAAAGATGCATAGAAAGTCAAAATTATGCATTTTAATTGATGTTGATGAGCGTCGCGCGCCCCAGGCGCAGGATTGGCGCTTCGGGCGCGCCTGCGCAGTGTCACTAGTCTGGAATTGCGCCCCAAGCGCAACTTTTGCGCTCTAGTTGCGTCCTGGCAGTGGCAACATGCTGGAAATGCGCCTTAGGCGCAACCGTTGCGCTTTACACACACAACTTCTTCTTGTTGACATTTTCTTCATTTTTCACCTCTTTAGAGTCTCAATTTGGTTCCAGTGTCCTCATAAAAATTGTAGTTGTGGATCTTAGCTTTCATTTGCACTTGGTTTGACTTCAATTGGACATCTAAAACTCGGAATATGGCCGACGTACTCCATATTGGTCATGTTGATTTCTCACCAAAATTCATCACTGCACTAAAGCAAAACGCAATATAAACTTAAGAAAAATTCCCTACCTAATCAACGAAATAAAAACACAAACATTTTATTAACTCAAAGAACAAAATTCAACAAAATATATCAAATAACTACTTAATTTAACTAATGATTGAAGATAAATAAGACTAAAACAATGAACAAATATGCATATATTAAAGAGTCATCAACAATCGTTTACATTTTTATTGATCTACGCATCGGTAACCAAACCTAAGACGACCATTCACCTTCTTGTCGATCTACGCATCAGTAACCAATCTGAAGACGATCATTTATATTTTTTTCGATCTACACATCGGTAACCAATCCGAAGAAGATTATTATCTTCTCGTCAATCTACACATTGGTAACAAATCCGAAGACGATTATCTATATTTTTATAGATTTATGCACAAGTAACCAATCTAGATACGATCATTTATATTTTAGTTTGATCTACTCATTCGTAACCAACTTGAAAACGATCATTTTCATTCTTGTTGATCTACATATTAGTAACCAACTCGAAGACGATCATTTTCATTCCTATTGATCTACGCACCAACAATAAATCTGAAGACAACAAATTACATTCATAATTCGGCAACCATTTTGAAAATGATAATTTTCATTTCTACGCACCAATAATAAATCTGAAGACGATGATTTTCATTCATAAATCGGTGATCAATCCGCTTTCTCATTAGCAATTTATTAGTTTTTCACATTATACTCGCCTTTGCATTATTCTCACAGCTTTTAATTTTCTTGCGCCTACGTTGTATTTGTCTTCTCATTTTACAACTTTCACATACACAATTTGACGGACAAACTTTGGATCCTTATAGTTACTTATCTTTTACAATGATAATATGAAAACATCGTTATTCATATTTTCTAGTAAAATATAATTAAATAGTGGCAGCTGTAGTGCCCCAATTTTGTTCGACCATTTAAAAAAAATTCAAAAAATAATACGTCATAACAATGTCCTTAATTTTATATATTTACGATCACATTTTATTGTACTCAAAAAATTTCAAATTAAAATTATACTCTTAAATCTACTCCAATAATTGGACTTACATTCTCATTGATGTGCTAACAAAGTGTCCAATTTAAATCATAAAAATATAAATAAATAAAAAGTAATAATAACTAACAAACAAATAAAAATATTATTTTTGTTAGAAATAGTACAAGTTTTCCTCCTCCACATTTTAAGCTTCCATATTTCTCTCATTTTGAATATTCACCAACTTTGCACTCATTCAAACTTTATATTCCATCAAAAAATAGAAGTTCCATCTTTATCAAACTTTGCACTCCATCAAACTTTTCACTCTATCAAACTTTGCACTCAATCAAACTTTGCATTCCATCAAAAAATAGAAGTCTTATCTTCACTGTTAACAATGAAAAGAGGAAGAAGAGAGATAACCAAGAGACGACCACTTTAGGGTTTCATAACATAGAATGAACCAAACTTTTGTTAATAGGGTTACAATGAGAATATATATAAAACAAACAGAAATATCTAAAATACCCTTACTACTAATATATAATAACATTATCTAATATCTCCCCTCAAACTCACGATGCATTAACATGGAGCATCGAGATTTTGTCAACTAAAAAACGAAAACTTTTAATGAAATGCATCTTTGTGAACAAATCAGCAATCTGTAGAGAAGAAGAGTACGAATACTGGTCATCTTGACCATAGGAGCAAAAGTTTCTTCATGATCCATACCATAGTGTTGAGAGAAACAATTAGCAGCAAGATATGCTTTGTAGCACTCAACTGACCCATCAAACTTAGTTTTGATCTTGTATACTCAATGAGACCCAATAGCACGTTTTTCAGGAGGAATATGTACTAATTCCCAAGTATTGGTTTTGTGCAATGTAGATAGTTCTTCTGCCATAGTCTGCTGCCAAAGAGGATCAAGAACAACCTCTTTATAGGAAGAGAGCTCAGACAAAGTTGACGAGAGGGGTAAGGAAGAGGATCAACAATCGTAGGAGGTGGTTGGACAGCCGGGGGGGACAAGAGGGATGTCACCAAAGAAGAAGCAACAATCAAAGAGAAGAACCAACAAAGAGAGAAACAACGAAAGAAGAAGCAGAAGCCAAAGGGAGGATCATTAGCTATACCAAACAATCACAATAAAGAGAAAAACCAAACCAACAAGAAATCATATCAAATAGTCACAATCAAGAGAAGAACCAAGCCAACAAAAAATCAAACCGAAACCAAATCAAACCAAACTAAACAATACCAAACCAAACTAACCAAAGAGGGAAGCAACCAAATAGATGAACCACATGAGAGAAGAGCAAACAAATAGAACAATCAATATGGAGAGAAGCAACAAAGCAAATCACTAGACAAGGGAGCAATCAAACAGAAGAAGCAACAACACAGAAGAAAGCAACCAAAGAGATAGGAGAGACGAACAATTAAATTACCAACCAAATCAGCAAAGAACCACAACAATTGAAATCATGTGAACCAAACCAAAATCAGAATTAGAGTCAATGGTAGGAGGAACAGAAGCAACAACATTGGACGATGGTCCCCTAAAGTTCTTCTTATGTTCTCTCTCCAATTTCGGACAATGTGTTTTCCAATGTGCTTGAAAAGAATCATCCTTAGCACCAGCCACAATAAATAATGACAGGAAAATACGACGAACACAATCACTGAGACAAAATAAATTAGGGATAACCTGCTGCTGTGCGAGCACAATTTCTCCCCCTCCATACGTCGTTTTTTCGATCCGACCGTTGAAGACGAAGACATAAATGTTGCGAACCTTCTGTCCAAAAATCAGCCCGATCCAACGGTTAACGAATGCGCAATCGATGTTTTTATGACACTGATTTAACAAAATCGGGAATAAGGTTACTCTTCTCTTTTCTCTTTTGGTGGTTGTCTTTTCTATCAAAATAGTCTCTCTCTTTTTTACAAAGATCCCAAACTATTGGGAACTCGGCAGCGAAATAGAGGCGAAATCATTCAAGGAGGATCTAAATAGGCTCTGATACCATGTTAATAATGAAAAGAGGAAGAAGAGAGACAACCAAGAGACGACCACTTTAGGGTTTCATAACATAGAATGAACCAAACTTTTGTTAATAGGGTTACAATGAGAATATATATAAAACAAATAGAAATATATAAAATACCCTTACTACTAATATATAATAACATTATCTAATATTCACCAACTTTGCACTCCATCAAAAAGTAGAAGTTTCCTCTTCAATTGTCACTCCATAATTTATGCAAAACAATAGAAAAACCGAAACTCAATTTATCTACTAGACGCAACGATTCATCCTTGTAGCCTATAAATTGAGAACCAAAATTTAGTTTGAGAAAAGTTTTGATTTTTCCTAAAAAATTAGAATAGAGAAAATAGAGTTCTTCTTTGCTTCTAAGATGAACAAAAAAAATCACAATCTTCTTAAAATGTAGAGAGTTAGAGAGAGCATGAGTCACACATCACCATCTTCATCATCCGAGCACTACCGTTAGAGAGTTCACACAACCACCTCTGTCAGCTTTCACCTCCGACGAACCACCACCACGAGTGCTATCGCTAGAGTGTTTAATCAGCCACCACCGTCAAATTTGACCCTAGACGAATCACCACCGCAAACAACTCTACTTTCGTGGCCGTTTTTTGTGAGTTTGTACTCTCTCACTCACTCACTCTCTCTCTCTCTTAAAAATGAAGCTTACTTCTCTATGTGTATTTGTTCATTTTAAAAAAAAAAAACATTCACAATAAATAAATATTAGATTAATTATATGTGACATTTTTTTAATCTTTGAGTTGTTAAGACACAAGTTGTACCACTTGGTGGCTTTAAAACTCAATTTTTAAACCGAAAATAATAAAATATATTCTTAAAAGGAATAACTAGATGAGACATCTTTTTACTCCATGAGTTTTTGATACACGAGTTGTACAACATGATAGTCTTAAAACTCATTTTTTTTAAAATAATTATTTAAATCAAACAAACTCTTTCTTTTTTTTTCTTCCCGTCAAAACAACTCATTTTTATCAACAACAAATCACAATTTCTTTAAAAGCAATCAACAAATCCACATTTTCTACTCAAGAACTACGTAATTTTGATTTCTCCATCGCACCAGGAGATACGTAGAAGCAAAATAAAACTCTTGTCAAGCATATTAATAAAAAATATTTTTTTTCTTCTCTTTTTTAAGCACACATTTAATTTAAAAAATAATTGATATTCATATTAACTAGGAATGAGAAATAAGTATATTTAAGTTAATATTAATTTTGTGCTAATACCTTCTCTATGCATATCGACTTCCGAACTCAAAATTTTGTATCAAAGACCATTTTTATTTTTGTGGCGACTCCATTGCGCAAAAAACTCAAAATTTTATGCCACGACATTCATTGATCACCATGATGCCATTTTAGTATATAACTTTATTCATAAGTTCCTTTTTAACTACCATTTTAACCTATTTACACATGTCAATACATCAATAAATATTTTTATTTTTGATAAAGTTATTTTTTTATTATACTCTTAATGATTTATTGTCTCATTTAACAAATTTATCTCTCTATTATAAATTGTTAGAGAAAACTTGGAAAACACAATAATTAATATAATCTTAAATTTTGAAAATGACAAGCAATTAGGAACAATAAATTTGTTTAAAAAATGATACTTTAAAAATAACAAATAAACTAGTTTGTAATACTTCAGTTTTTACTTTTTGATCTTACGATATACTTCAGTTTTCCATATCATACTATTTATTTCGAAATTCACAAAAAATTTAAGTGATGTGACCAAATTGTTATTTTTTATTAGATACAATATAAAACTAGTTTATAACGACAAATTTTATCCTTTAAATCTTTATATAAATAAAATATTACTATAGTTGTATGTTATTAATAAACTTAAATGCACGCAAGAAGTTGCAAAATATATCATTTTAATTAAATAAAATTTTACTACGTATATTATTATTATTATTATTATTATTATTATTATTATTATTATTATTATTATTATTATTATTATTATTATTATTATTATTATTATTATTATGCTAACCATGTAGTTAACCAACTTTAGATAATGAAAAACCTACTGTTATTACTTGTGTTTAAATTGCTACCAAATTATTATTTGGTAGATTTCTTTTACCGTTAATCAAATTTTGAATTATTAGAATTTATTTTCTTAATGAACAAAGGGTTAAGACCAAATAATTTGTTATTGGACTTAAAACTAACGCAACCAGTTAAAAATACATAAATCTATTTACTTTTTAAAAAAAAATTTAAATGGTTAAATTGGATTATAAGTTGGTGAAGTTTTAAGTGTGTGTTTAACTAGTTATGTGGTAACTAAAATTGATTCAGTGAAATTAATTATAATTAAAAGTGACAAGTGCAAGATGTTGCTGCTACATATTCTGACTCACATGTTGAAAGTGTGACAATAGGTTGCTTCTTTGAGCTCCATGAAAAAGCACAGTCTCCCATGAAAAATATAAAGCCACTAATACTCTTTCTATCATCAATATCTCCTGCAAAGTCGGTATCACAAAATCCAAAAAGTTTAAAATCATTAGAAGAAGAGTAAAATAGTCCATAATCAAGTGTACCTTTAAGGTAGCGAAGTATCCTCTTAGTGACTTTCATGTCTGTAGTAGTAGGAGCTTCCATGAAACGGCTCACTACTCCAACCGCATATAGAATGTCAGGTCTTGTACATGTTAAGTATCTTAGGCTTCCAACGAGGCTTTTGAAAAAATAAGGGTCCTCATTTTGTCCATCTTCAAACTTTGACAACTTTAATGCGTTCTCCATTGGTGTGTTCACCGAATTGCAATCAAACATTTTTAAATTTCTTCAAAACTTCCTTTGCATAGTTTTCTTGAGAAATAAATATACCTTCTTCCAATTGCTTTACTTCTAGGCCTAAGTAGTATGACATGAGCCCGATATCAGTCATCTCGAACTCAAGCGCCATGGCCTTTTTGAACTCTTCAAACAAACTTGGATTGTTCCCAGTGAATATAAGATCATCCACATAAAGACAAACAATCAAAATATCTCCATTATCACAAATTTTAACATAAAGAGCATATTCGTTGAGACAACGAGCAAACCCATTGTCTTGGAAGTATTTGTCGATGCGACTATTCCATGCTCTTAGTGCTTGCTTTAATCCATACAGCGCGCTTCTTAATCTCAAAACTTTATCTTCATGTCCTTTAATCATGTACCCCATTGGCTTCTCAACATAGACCTCTTTTTCAAGATAGCCATTTAGAAATGTCGATTTTACATCAAGTTGATAAAGTTTCCACTTATTTTGAGCTGCTATAGAGATTAACAAACGAATAGTGTCCATGCGAGCAACTGGTGCAAAAACTTCTTCATAGTCAACTCCATATTTTTGTTTGTAACCTTTTGCAACAAGTCTTACTTTGTATTTTTCAATATCTCCATTAGCATTCTTTTTAGCCTTGTACACCCATTTGACTCCAATTGCTTCATGGCCTTTTGGAAGAGTTGCTAATTCCCAAGTGTTGTTCTTCACAATTGATTTGATCTCCTCGTCCATGGCTTATCTCCACCTTTTATCTTTCATTGCTTCTCCATAATTTAATGGCTCACTATCCGCCAAGAGACAATACAACTCTTCAAGGTCAAGAGTAATTTCAGTTGACCTTTCATAAATGTCTTCTATATCTTTCATCTTATTTGGTCTCTTGCTTGAACTTTCATCTAGAGAAGTAGGTGAAGACGGAGGTGAAGAAGGTGGAGTTACATCTTGAACTGATGTTTTGGCCTCTTGATCTTCTTCAAAATATGGAAGGAAATTATAGTTTGTTTCTTCTTGATCCTCCCAATTCCATGTAGCATCTTCATCAAATTCAACATCACGACTCACCATTACCTTATTGTTGCATGGGTTGTACAACTTGTAACCTTTAGAATGTGGATCATAGCCAACAAAGACATATTTGATGCTTCGATCATCAAGTTTGGATCTTTCTTGTTGTGGCACATGTGCATATGCTATGCTCCCAAAGACACGCAAATGATTAACACTAGGCGTTCTTCCATTCCATGCTTCTAGCGGGGTTTGGTATTTGACATTTGAAGTTGGAGAGTGATTTGCCAAATAGACCGCACAAGAAACTGCTTCAGCCCAAAACTCCTTTGGCATCCTTTTGGATTTTAGCATGCATCTTGCCATGTTCAAAATAGTTATGTTCTTTCTCTCGGCCACTCTATTTTGTTGCGGAGATCTTGGAACTGTCAATGGACGAGGAATTCCATGAGATGCACAGAATTCATTAAACTCATTCGAAGTGAATTCACCTCCTCAATCAGATCTCAAAGCTTTGATTTCATGACCGCTCTCCTTCTCTACAAGAGCTTTGAAGTTCTTGAAAGCAACAAAAGTTTCTGATTTTTGTTTTAAGAAATAAATCCAAGTTTTTCTACTAAAATTATCAATAAAGAGAATGAAATATTTACTCTTACCAAATAAAGATGGATTGATTGGTCCACACAAGTCAGTATGCACAAGTTGCAGTAGCTTGGTTGCTCTTGATGTGGCTTCTTTAGGGAAACTTTTTCTAGCTTGCTTGCCAAGAAGATAACCTTCACACAATTGATTTGGATGATTGATTGAGGGCATCTCTTTCACCATACCCTTTTTTCCCATAATTTTAAGTGCACTAAAGTTCAAGTGGCTATACCTCATATGCCAACGCCATGCTTCATCTTGGACACTCATCTTCAAATATTTTGCTTCAATAGTTCTTAGGTTCAAGATAAACATTCTATTTTTTGACATAAGAACTTTAGCAATTAAATTTTTATTTTGATCTCTGAGCCAAAGATATTTATTTTTCATGAGAATTTCATATCCTTTTTCAAGAAGTTGACCCAAACTCAAAATATTACTCTTTAACATAGAAACATAGTATACATCACTAATCAACTTATGGCTCCCATCTTTAGAAGAGATTAGAATTGTACCTTTTCCTTCAATTTTCACTTTTGATGAATCTCCAAAGGAAACATTTTCATTCATCTTTTCATTAAGCTCCATAAATTTCTCTTTGCATCCACACATATGGTTACTTGCACCATTGTCCAAGTACCATGAACTATTAGCATCTCTCTCTTCTTCCTTGAGTGTTAGCAACAAAGTTGACTCTTCATCTTTGTCAATAAGATTAGCCTCTTCTTCCTCTTGATTAGGAGCATTACGACATTCCCAAGAAAAATGACCAAATTCATGACAGTTATAACATTCAACTTTAGATTTGTCATACCTCCTTTCACTTTGATTATAGCCATAACCTCTTCCTCTTCCAAGAACTCTTGGTGATGAGTGACTTCTTTCATCGTAGTTTGATTCACGGTTGAAACCTCTTCCTCTTCCTCCTTGGCCACGACCACGTCCTCGTCCTCTTCCTTGTTCACGTCCATGTCCGTTTTGACTATTGAATCCTCTGTTATCCTTCAACGAAGCTTTGATCTTGAGAACTTGCTCTAATGGCTCCTCTTTCCTTTTCTTCATTCTTTCTTCTTGAGCTTGCAATGAACCTTCTAATTCTTCAATGGACATTGAGTCAAGATCTTTCAATTCCTCAATAACACATACCACATAATCAAATTTAGGAGGCAAGGAACGAAGAATTTTCTCCGCTATACGAACATCTTCTATCTTGTCTCCATATCTCTTCATTTGATTAACAATTGTCTTCACCCTTGAGCAATAATCTGAAATTGATTCGGTATCCTTCATCTTCTAAGCTTCAAAATCTCCCCTTAAAGATTGTAGTCTTATCTTCTTCACCTTGTCAATGCCATGGAGTGATTTTTCCAAAATCTTCCAAGCTTCCGTCGAATTTGTAGCATCGGCAACCTTCTCAAACATAGAATCATCCAAACATTGATGAATGAAAGTAAGAGCTTGTTGATATTTCTTCCTTGTTTTTGCCAAAGCCTTCTTCACTACTTGAGACAACGCCTCTTCATCTTGTGGCTCATCATAGCCTTTTTCAACAATCTCCCATACACCTTGAGAGCCAAACAATGCTTTAATACGAAGGCACCATTTTTCAAATTCTCTTTCTTTTGAAGAGGAAAGTGAAAAGTAGTGTAATCACGAGTCGTCATTTCTCAACTCTCACAACCAAGCTCTAGATACCACTTTGTTAGAGAAAGGAGGTATTTTTAATAGAAAACTCTCAATTTGTTTGATGCTTAATGTCAAGTACAAGTAGGTATTTATAGGTACAAATAGAAAACTCTAGAGACATTTCTAGGAGCTTCCTAATTAATACCGCATTCTAGGAGCTTCCTAATTTATAATGACTTCTAGGAGTTTCTCACAATTTTTTTTTTTTGTAATGAAAACACTTCTAGATTCTTACACTGCATAGTTCTAGAATTATCTAATTTCAAATTAGTAATAACAGTAATAGGGTGATGGAGAATTTGATCTCTATCTTAGAAAAAAATACTAATAACATTAACGGTACTACATTTTTTGTCTTGACAAAAAATATTACTAACGTTGGTTGTTTCAAAAACAGTATCTTTGAATACAATTCTACATCATTAGTAAATATGACACGTCATAAAAAAAAATAAGTTACAAACTGAATTGTAGTGAAAAATTCATAAACCTCTTATGTAGAGAAATAAAGGTATGAAAAATGCATGTATAAATAAAGGTATGAAAAATGCATGTATATCTAATATGTAATGAGGTACTTCAATTTTTCCATGCAATACTATTTATTTTGAAATGCAGATACAAAAATTGAATGGTATGGAAAATTGTCGATTTTTATTAGATACAATATAAAACTTGTTGACTCTTGATTCTTCTTCCATTAGATCTCCTTATAACTTATATGCTCTTCGGATTGGAAAAAGAGGCTAATACGCATTATGTCCGATATTAGAGATAAAAGTATATATAGGCAATGACCGATTATGATTTACATTATTTTGAAACAGGCGATATCACCACTAGTAACATCCGCTTATATTTAAGTTGTATCAATTAATTAATCATTTAATTTGTTTTATTAGTTAATTTGATTATTAAATAATTTGGTTTTCTAATTGATTAACAAAAAACTAAAACAATTAAAATAAAGATATATACGTGTATAATGAATAATGATATGGCAATCTAAGAAAGTTGAATTTTTTACCCTTAGATTCGACTTATACTCTCAAAATGTTAAAAATCTAATTTTATTTTTATAATTTTTATTTAATTAATGGTAAAAATCTTACTTTAAAATATATCTTTCAAAATTTTTGGTAACTAACATTTTTCTCTTAAAAATTATGTACATAATTTATAACTACGGAAAATTTTCTTTTTATAATTTTTAGTGGTACAATTTGTATTTTATTTGAGTGATGATAAGATTTTAAATAATTTTTTTTTACTATTAAATTAAAAGAGGATGGATTTTTAACATTTATGAGCGGTAGAAGTCCAATTTACAAAGTCCAGCTTTCTGGTTATTAGCAAACGTTACTTTTTTTATCCTAAAAAGTTTTATTTTTTAATTTAAAACTTTTCAAAAAGAAAAATATCAGATCCTGCATCCAAGACCAGCTCATTTTGAGAGGCAAAACCGTAATTTTACCCTAAATCAAAGGTCTTCAATTTATAAATACAGTTACACATAATGTGATGTAACACACACAAAACTATGCTCCAAATAAACATAACCGCACCGGCAGAACCCGCCGCCGGTAAAACCCAATAGCAAAAAAAAAAATCATTCTTACAATTCTTCATTCTTCTTTTATTTTTGGAAATTCTGATACCCAATTGAGAAAAGTTAACAACTTTGAAGAAAATTTGAGGAAAAAATCCAACCCACTACTTCAGCAAAAAAAGAAAAACTGTTCCGGTTATGAGGAAATAGTTGTTTTGAGAAGAGAAGTAAAAACCGGCGTCGCATAATGTTGCTTTGTTCAAAGCGTTCACGAAACGGCGTCGTATCGGGATCGGTGCCGGTTTACCTTAACGTTTACGATCTGACACCAATCAACGGTTACGCTTACTGGTTTGGTCTCGGTGTTTACCATTCCGGTGTTCAAGGTTCGTCATTTTCTCCGAAAATAGAAAAACCTTCATTCTTAATTTCTCCGAAAAAATAAAAACTCAATTTAATTTTTTTTTGTGAACCCATTTTAGATCGTAGATCTATGTTAAAATTTTGACGATGGGGTTCTCTATTTCTAAAGAGTAATTAAGAATTCACTCAACCCCTTCTTTTTTCCAATCAAGAGTACTTTAGAGTTAGATAAGGTAAATATTTGAGGTAAAGTGTCTATTTTGGACTTTTTTTGTGTTAAACTGAATAGTACCAATGAAAAAAATACTAAGAATTAAAAATTGCTAATTTAGTCTTTAAAGGTCTCAAATAATCATCAAAATAGTTTCTTTTAAGACTAAAATGGTTATAAAAATTATTTAAAAGACTAATTTGATCGATATTTGAGATTTCAAAAGGATTAAAGTAGTATTTTGCATTGTTAGAGTTTGACTCTAAGAAGATTAGTATAACCCTCGTTAATAATAATTTATAATTTATTACTATATATTTTTTACAAAAAAATTTATTTTGTTACTAAACAAATTAATTTAATTTTTTTTTTTAGTTTATTTTGGTTCATAACTAATTTGAATGTTAACTTTTTTTATAAATTGAGAAAAATGGGTTTTTTATTTTATTTTATTTTTTCAGTTCATGATGTTGAGTATGCATTTGGAGCACACGAGTATTCATCAACAGGTATATTTGAAGGAGAACCAAAGAGATGTGAAGGGTTCAGATTTAGGAAGACAATATTGATTGGAAAAACAGACAAAGGAGTTAGTGAAGTGAGAGGTGTGATGGAAGAACTTGCTGGTGAATACAAAGGAAATGCTTACAATCTCATTACAAAAAATTGTAATCATTTTTGTAATGATGCTTGTGTTAAACTAACTGGAAAGTCTATACCAAGTTGGGTTAATCGTCTTGCTAGGATTGGTAAGTAATTCACTTCTTCTACTTTGTTACTATTCACTTTTAATTTTTGGTTGCTTTTTCATCCTCTTTTCTTGTTTTGGATATTTAATCTAAATGCATATTTGGAATGTTGCATTGATTTTAACGTAATTATAGTGGCACATTAACTTTATTGAAACTCTAAAATGTATTTTGCCAAACTCATACCAAAAATGATTAAGAAAAAATATTCTATGGAATAAATATTGAAATTGAAAACTTTTAGCCGTTGATTTGATTTTGGTCATCGGTCAAATTATTATTGTATTTGCATTTGTTGCAATAAAAGTGGAGTGAAATCAAGATTTTAGTTGATTGCGACTATGATAGTATTAAGGATAGGAAAATAGTTAAGCAGTCCTTGTCAAATAAAAGATTATAGTCAACGAATACAGATTTTTGTTTTAGAAATAGTTTAAGGGTGATATTAACTAGAGTATTTGTTAAGAAAAAAAAGTTATGTAAAGAGAGCATTTTTTTTTAAAGATTTTTAGATATTGAAAACAATTTTCAAAAATATGTTTTTTATTTTTATTTTTATTATTATTATTATTATTATTATTATTATTATTATTATTATTATTATTTTTAGCTTTCTAGGTTAGCATTTCTCATTTTTTAATAAATGTAGGATGATAATTTCCGTAAAAAAAACATATATATATATAGAAAACTCTTTGTTCTAAATTATAGGTAACTTTTTGAAAAAAAAGTGTCTTAAATTATGAATCATTTTACAATATTAATGTAACGTTGTTATTTCTATTATATTATTTATCATTCTATTTTTTTTCTAATTCTTTTAATTTTTCTTTTCCATGTCAAATGTTTATAAAATAATGCTTAATTTCTCTACAAAATTAACTTCAGATTTCTTAATTTATTAACTATCAAAGTGCCTTATAATTTAATAGAGTGGTAGTAATTTATATGTATTTCAGTATTTCTAAACATGTTTTATTCTTTTTTATACTGTATAAACATGTTTTATTTTTTGTTTTTGGCACACAACTCTTTTTGGGTGCAAATACACAACATATTTTATTCTTCGTACAACAGATATGTAAAAATCTAGTATAATCATAGTTTGCTATTGTGTACACATTGTTATACTACATGTAATAGTTAATTTCTTAACCAAAAACTGCGTAATAACAAAATATGATTGAATTAGTCAAATCCATTAAAAAGTAACAATATTATGATAAAATAGGAAGTTATAATTTGAAGATACTATAATTTAACTACGAAGGTTTTAGCGGACCCACCTGACATATGGTTGACCATAAAATCAATGGTTAAAAAACTATAAATTCTAATAATGATCATAAATAAACTTTGAAAGTAAAAATTTATGATTTTTTTATTTTTTATTTTTATAGTTGATACTGTGATTTGTTTAAAGTCGGATTAAATAAATTTGATTTAAAAAGATATCTATTCGTTTTTCTTAGTTTTGTATTAAACAATTAAATTATTGTTTCAGTCGTGAGAATAGGATGATCTATAACCTTCTATGTTCATGAAACTGTATATAGTCCGTGCATTTTTAGTGAGTTTTTAAAACTTTATTTGTTAAGCAGATTATCAAATTTGCTTAAAAAAAGTAGATGATGAAAAAAAAATGTTATAGAATAGAATGTTTTATATTTTTAACACATTCCAGCTATATATGTAGTTTTAGAAAACGTTTTGATAAATTAATCTTCTATTTTAAAATTAAACATTTTAGCTATTCAATTACCACACTTGCTATGGTTTTTGTGCCAACCTAATTTTTTACGTCTAAAATATTAAATTCCGATTATAAATTTAAAGAAAAAATATAACTTTTAAGACTAAAAAATCACCATTTTTAAGATTAAAAATTACTATAGGTTAGAAGTAAAATTAAAAGAGATATAATAATTGGGGAAAAATTTTGATTTAAAAATATTTGGCCATTATGATTGATCGTAAGTGTAATTTTGAGACTTATAGTTTTCTTTTTAATTTGTTTATTACATGAATTTTTTTTGCTAAGCTTCCTGGATTAAGATTTCATTTAAGTTGTGACCTAATTGAAATAATTATATTTTATTTTGTAGGTTTTATGTGCAATTGTGTTCTACCCGTGACTTTGAATTCAACTAAAGTTGGGCATCATAGAATAGAAGACAAACAGTGTGAAGGAGAGAAACAAACACTAACAAGTGAACCAAACAAAGTTATTGTTTCAAATTCAACATCATCTTCACCTGCTTCTAGCTCTGGATTGAGAAGAGGAAGAAGTAGAACAAGACGTGCTCTTCCTCCACCTTCACCTTTGATTATTGGAACCTCTTCATCTTGATGTCTAAAATTTGAAGAAGAAAAAAAATGTTATTTTCTTTCTTTTTTCTTTTTTTTGCACAATTTTTTACACAAGTTGCTATCTAACAAACAAAGAAAAGCAACATATTGGATTTTCAATATAAAATTGTTTTTTTTTTACTCAAATTGAAAATTGTTATTATTCATTATTTAGTGACTTTATGAAGATATAAAAAAACAGCCAGGAATCCCGGATTCACTCTGCTTTTTTTCTTTGTCAAGAGATGGCCCACCTCTAACTCTAAGGTGGATTAAAGAAAAAATTAATAATACGACTTACACATCAAAAGGAGAAAGAGATGGAAAGGAGAGAAATTATTGTCAGTAATAAGTGCTTTAGTGATTATTATTATTTTATGAACAGTTCTTTATTGATTATCTATATATATAACCGTACAGTGTAATTTTACACAATGAAATCAACCGTTATAGTTTTACTCAATTAATTGTGAAAAATTCACATTCTTCATTTTTTTATTTAATATAAAATTTAAGTTTGCATCCCCGTCTAAATTTAAAAGTCGTTTATTAAAATAAAATAATTATTATATAATAATATAAAAAATATATTAAATTAGATTTTTTTTATAGAGAAAATATTATAATTTTTAATATTTAAAAAATATTAAATATTTAAATGTATATAAAATTTTAAAAAATAACAATAATCTTATTAGCGGAGCAAAAAATCTGCATCTGCACTAAAAATGTTCTACTTTTTAGTCCTAGTTGCTCATCGCAACCTAGGGATGCGAACTGCTGAAGTAACAAAATTTATTCCTTACTCCCACTAGATTTTTTTTTTGGCTTGTTGAATTTTGTTATTAGGTATATTTATTTATTATTATTAAATATTTTAAAAGTAATTATAACATTAAAAAATACAAAATATTTTTATAAATAATAAAAATAATTAATTTAATAATATTATATAATTTTTAATAATTATAATAATAAAAAGAAAATTCTATTAATAAAATAAAAAAAATACATTAAATTAAAAAAAAAATACATTAAAATAAAATTACATTAAATCAAAAGAAAAAAATACATCAATTTTGAGTAGATGTGCCAACAACGTTTGGACAATGTTTCTTCTTCGGATGCGTTTTCCCCAACATTGGAGCCTTATACCTGATGCGGAGAGTCAATAAAGGTCACCCAAAGACCAAACGCATTAGAACAGAAATAGACACTATAGATAGAGTCCCAAGAAAGGGCGGATTATGTCGGGTATCTGGTCATACTAAGAAACATTGTCCAAACGCTGTTGGCATATCTACTCAAAATTGATGTATTTTTTTTTCTTTTGATTTAATGTAATTTTATTTTAATGCATTTTAATGTATTTTTTTGTATTTTTTTTCTTTTTTTAATGTATTTTTATTTTATTTTATTAATATAATTTTCTTTTTATTATTATTGTTTTAATTATTATTATTATTATTATTATTATTATTATTATTAAAAATTATATAATATTATTAAATTAATTATTTTTATTATTTGTAAAAATATTTTGTATTTTTAATGTTATAATTACTTTTAAAATATTTAATAATAATAAATAAATATACCTAATAACAAAATTCAACAAGCAAAAAAAAATTAAAAAAATCTAGTAGGAGGTCGCATCCCCAGGATGCGACCTTCAAGTAAGGCAGAAATTTTTTTGCTTCAACAGGTCGTATCCCCAAGTTGCGATGAGCAACTGAGGCTAAAAAATAGAGCATTTTGGTGTTATTTTTTAAAAGTGGGCCAATCTAATATTAAAATTTTAAAAAGGGATATATAGATCAATGTCCCTTTAAGTGGGTACCCCTAGGTATGAGTTGTGTTATCATCCCAACACTAACATCTAATAATAATTCTTTATTTTATTCTATCATGTAAAGTGAATTTTCAGTCTAAAGATTTTTTACACTATCAATCAATCACAATCATTTAATCATTAATAATATTTAACTTTTATCATAACTATTTTTAAAGTCACTAATATGATTATCATGATTCGGTGATTGTGTGTTTTAGACTATCCGAATATGAAAATTAAACTCTATGTAATTATATGAACATTGTCAATACATATTTATTAAATTCTAATAAATTTAATATTTAATTTAATATATTGATAATTTTGTCAGTAAAAAAAGATTGATGATATTTTAAATATTAATATAGAGAAAATAATTTAGTGTCAAGGTGAATGATTTTAATTTTTAGAGATTAATTTTATCCTTTGACGATGTAAAGTTTTTGTTACAGATACATGATGCAATGAAATTACACGAAGTAAATATTTGTAAGGATATGCTAGAAAGTAACCTAAAAACGTAGTATTATGGTGGGATTTAATTGAATGCATGTGTAAATTTTTTTATATCATCTGGATATATAAATTAAATTCTAATTTTTATATTCGAAATTGATAAATTTTAAAGAATTGTAAAGTAATAACTCAACTAGTTAAATTTCCTACTACCGTCATACATGCAATGGCGGTTGAGACAGTTAAATTTAAATAGAGAAATTTTGTTTCTCATCATTCAACGGCTATCAGACATCCAAGTTCCATTTTATATGAAAGAATAAAATGTGATCTGTTATCATTCAATCAAAAAGAGAAAACACTAAAATTTGATGAAATGAATTTCAATGATGAGATGAGAAATTACAATTTACTCTCTCAAATGAAAAGTACACATTAGAAAATTATTCCCTAACTCAAACATCTCCCCTTAGTCTAGTCAAACTATGTGTTATCTCTAGGTTTGACACATTATATTTATTTAAAGAGATCTTACTGTTAAATGTAATTCAAATTGATTTGTAATTAGTTAGTTATAATATAGTTAGAAGTTAGTAGAGTATGGTTAGAAGTTGGTTAAGTTTGTTGTAACTGAATCAACTAAAATTGCTTCTATAAAAGTCTTCAAAACCAAGAACAATCTGAGATGTTTAACCAGATCATTCTCTAGACTATCCAAATTGATAATCAATCTCCTTCTGAACTTTATGTTTTTCTTCTCAATTTCAATTCCTCTCAAATATAAAACATGTTCCAACAATTGATATCAAGAGCTTAGGTCCTAAACCTTGGGAAACACGAGGACAAGTGTGAGGGGAAATCAAAATTGGGAAACACAAGTGTGAGTGAAAGAAAACATGAATGGAGGAGGATTTCCATCGAATTTGCCAATTATGGATGGGAAGAACTAGGATAGGTGGTCTGCATCAATGAGATCGTTGTTGGGAGCTCAAGAAGTGTTTGAGATTGTTCAAGATGGCTATGAATAACTTGCAGCGAATCTTAAAGAAAGACAACAAACAACTTTCAAAGATTGCAAGAAAAGAGATTGCAAGGCATTATTTTACATCCAACATAGTGTGGATTCAAACAACTTTGAGAAGATCTCGAAGCATCTACATCAAAGGAGGCATGAGAGATCTTGGTCAAGTACTATACAGGTCGGGAAAAGGCCAAGAAAGTGAAGCTCCAAATGCTAAGAAGGCAATACGAATTATTGCAGATGGAAGAAGATGAAGCTGTGGCATATTACTTCAATCATGTGCAGGTTGTTGTTAATCAGATGAGAACAAATGGTGAATCATTAATTGAAGTGATGATTATTGAAAAGATCCTTAGAACATTAACACAAAGGTACGATCACATAGTGGTGGCAATTGAAGAATCAAAGGATCTTAATAAGATGAAGGTGGAGGATTCGCAAAGCTCTCTTGAAGCTCTTGAATTGAGAGTAAGAGAAAGGTGTGCAGAAATCTCAAAATCTCAAGTACAAGCTCTGCAGGTCCAAGTTAGCAAGAAAACCAACCAAAGTGATAACAACAACAAGAATTCGAGTGACAAGAAAAAATTCAACAAGAAAGGAATCCAATGCTACAATTGTAAAAAATAGGGGCATTTTGCAAATAAATGCAGATCCAAGAAGGTTCAAAGAGAGGATGATGAAGGACAAGTGACAACTGTTGATACAAACTCAGATGAGGTGTTATTAATGGCTACAACAAAATCAGATGATGACTGCCCAGAGTAGTGGTACCTTGACACAGGTTGTTCAAATCATATGACTGACCATAAAGATTGATTTGTAAGCATTAATGAGAAGGTGAAAAGGGAGATCAAATTTGCGTATAACAGTTCAATAACAGTAGAAAGAATAGGAAAATGGTTGATTCAAAGGAGATATGGTAAACAATCATTCATATGTGATGTGTTGTATGTGCCAAACATGAAGAACAATCTGCTAAGCCTTGGATAGCTGCTTGAAAAAGGTATTCTATGAAGATGGAGCAGAGTGAAATGAGATTCTTTGATAGTTCAAGAAAACTGATCTTGAAGGCACCACTATCTAAAAATAGAACCTTCAAGATTGATATTCGGATCAATGAGAGCAAGTGCCTAGCTGTTGAAGTCATGAATGAAGATTGGTTGTGGCATCAGAAGGTTTGGACATTTAAATTTCAGAAGCCTTCAAATGTTGCATCACAAGAAAATGGTGCAAGGAATTCCAAAAATGAAAATGCCAAAGGAGCTGTGTGAAGAATGTTGTCAGGCCAAACAACACAGAAAATCATTTAAGGTTGAAGTGCCAACTCCATCTTCAAGAATGATGGAGATAATCTATTCTAATGTTTGTGGTCCTTTTGAAGAAGTATCAATAAGAGGTAATCATTACTTTGTATCATTCACTGATGATTTTACAAGGAAAATTTGGGTATATCTAATCAAGAGAAAGAATGAAGTGCTTGAAATACTTAAAAAATTCAAGATAGTGGCTGAAAAACAAAGTAGCTTTAGTATGAAAATCATCAAGACAGATGGAGGAGGATAATATAATTCTCATGAATTTTTTTTTGTGAAAAATAAGGGATATTGCATGAAGTAACTGCATCATATACTCCCCATCATAATGGCACGGTTGAAAGGAGAAACATAACTATAATGAACATGGTTAGGAGTATGTTGAAAGGGAAGAAAATGCCTCATAGATTCTGGGGGAAGCAGTATCAACTGCAGTGTATATTTTGAATATGTGTCCAACCAAGAGACTGGGCACAAGGACACCTAAAGAAGCTAAGACTGGAAGAAAGCCAACTATGAATCATCTTAGGGTGTTTGGCTCATTATCCTTCAAGCATGTGCTAGTTCAAAACAAGAAAAAACTTGATGATAAAGCAGAACAAATGGTGTTGTTGGGATATGATGCCACTAGATCTTACAGGCTATATGATCTAGACAAGAACAAGTTGGTGATAAGCAGGGGCATACTAATGGATGTATCAAAAGGGTGGGATAGGAAAATGGATGAAGTCAGCTCGAGCAGCCCAGACATACTAGCTAGTTCCATCAGTCTAACCAGTAGTGCAGAAGCACTGGGACTTGATGAAGGCCACCTGTAGGAACAACAAGTTAGCAATTTTTTTGAGCCTATGAGAAGGTTTGAAAGAGCTAGATAACCTTTAGTCATATTCCATATGAAGTGACATCTGACTCAGCCATCAATGCATATGGAGAATTAACACATTTTTCTTTGTTGGCTAAATCAAAACCAGTAAGTGATGAAGAAGCCTTGAGTGATCCTAGATGGAGAACATCAATGGATGAGGAGCACAAAACCATAGAGAAGAACACGACATGGGAGCTGATGAATCTGTAAGTCAACAAGAGATCAACTGATGTGAAATGAGTCTATAAACTAAAATTGAAACCTGATAGGCAGATTGCTAGGCATAAGGCCAAACTTGTAATCAAGGGATTTTTGAAAAAACATGGGTTGGACTATGATAAGGTATTTGCCCCAATAGCTAGAATTGAAACAATAAGGATGGTAGTCTCAATTGTTAGCTACAAAGGCTGGTCTATGCATCAGTTGGATGTTAAATCAACCTTCCTTAATGGATCATTGGAGGAAGAAGTGTATGTGAAGGAGCCATCGGGAATGAAGTAAGAGGCAAGGAAGACAATGTATATAAGCTGAAGAAAGCACTATGTGGCCGGAAGCAAGCTCCTAGAACTTGGAACAAGAGGATTGTCAAATTCCTCCTAGAGCAGCAATTTGAAAAATGTGTCAATGAGCATGAAGTTTTTGTTAAGAAAAGAGTAGCAGCACTTGCACTGCTGATATGTCTATATGTAGATGATTTACTACTGGCTGGCAGTAATGAAGTAGAGATTCATGAATTCAAAATCAGAATGGCAACGGAATTTGAGATGACTGATCTAGGCATGCTATCCTGTTTCCTTGGTATTGAGTTTGTAACCAAAGAAAATGGAACTTTTATGCATCAAAAGAAGTATGTTAATTATGTACTAAGGAGAGTTAAGATGCAATACTACAATGAGGCTGATACTCCATCAGAAGCAAGCCTGGTCTTATCAAAAGAAGGCAATGATGAGCTGGTTGACTCTACAACATTCAAGCAACTGGTAGGATCATTAAGATATTTGTGCAACACACGGCCAGACATAGCTCACAGTGTTGGGTTGGTTAGTAGGTACATGGAAAAGCCTAGAACATCTCACTATTTGGCAGCTATAAGAATTTTGAGGTACATCAAGGAAACAAGTGAGCTGGGACTGCAATATGGTAAGAAGCAGGCTGAAACTGAAGTTGATTTGATTGGATTCACTGATGCAGATTGGTGTGTAGATAAAGATGATAGAAAAAGCACCTTTGGCTATGTTTTCATGATAACCGAGCCACCAATCTCATGGTGTTTCAGGAAGCAAAACATAGTCGGATTGTCTACTTGTGAAGCTGAATATGTGGCTACATCCATGAGAGCATGCCAAGCTGTGTGGCTGGTAGAATTAATGGCAGAATTGAGACTGAGAAGTAATAATGCACTCAAGATGAAGATAGATAATAAATCAACTATAAACCTAGCAAGACATCCAAGTGTCCATGGAAGGAGCAAACACATAGAAACATGATTTCATTTCCTAAGGGATCAAGTAATGAAGGGCGAGATAAGGCTGGAACACTGCAATACAAATGATCAAAAGGCTAACATTTTAACAAAAAACTTGAAGAGGGTGAAGTTCCAAGAGATAAGGATCAAACTTGGATTAACATCAAATTGAATCACTTTGAATTAGGGAGCATGTTAAATGTAATTCAAATTGATTTGTAATTAGTTAGTTAGAATATAGTTAGAAGTTAGTTAGAATATGGTTAGAAGTTAGTTAAGTTTGTTGTAACTGAATAAGCTAAAATTGCTTTTTATAAAAGTCTTCAAAACCAAGAACAATATGAGATGCTTAACCAGGTCATTCTCCAGACTGTCCAGATTGATAATCAATCACCGTTTTTTAAACTTTCTGTTTTTCTTCTCTTTTCTTCTTAATTTCAATTTCTCTCAAATATAAAACATGTTCCAACACTTACCCTTATTGGCCATTAAAGTGAATAGGGAGAATTGTGAAAATTGTGCAAGGCGAATAATAAAATTGTGCATATAAAATATATAGTAAAAACAAATCATGGTCCTGTCCATATCATTTATAGATTGTAATCAAATTCAATTATATAAGTGCTTGAGTTTTTGTCCAAACACTAAAACTCATGTACATAACATGTTATAGGCATAACATTATAAGGGGCAGGCAAATTAGGGACAGAGAAATAGAGACATCAAGAAAAATTACATGCAAACACTAAAGAGAGATTTAAAAGTATATGATTATCTTTAAATATAATAAGAATTCCTATTATTGACTAAAGATGCCTTATTGCCTTGTTTTTAAAATCGATGATACTTTAATAAGACTTCACATTGTTGATAACGAAACATATTATGCAATGTTATCAAAATTGAAAGTTTAAATAAATTCAATTTGTTTATGGAAAATCGTCTCGTAGATTTGTACAATTGTATCCCATATTAAAAATAATATATACATAACGAATATACTTATATAATACACTAAATATACCAAATTCAAAATTACAACTCTATTTATGAAGGAAAAAAATTAAATGAAAAAAGAAGAAGAAAAATAGAATACGAAAGCTCTAATAAAAAAGATGATTCAAAATTCTTTTAAAGATTTGTAGTGAGTTTACCCAAGATAATTGTGAGTCCAACCTAGTAAACTCGGTTTCATTTCCAAGTTTAGTAAAATTTGAATTTACAACCGAGTCAACTCAAAATTGATACGTAGTTAACTCACAATTCTTACAATCTTGCCTCATTCAATGAGTAAAAACTACAGATCTAGATCGCCAAAATACCCGAGATTGAGAAAACCATAGTGCCGCCTAACCTAGTATTTGGATAATATGTGAAAGTCTTTATGTCTTTTTCTTGTCTTTTAACTTATATAGTGGTCTTGTAATTAGGATTGAATATCTTGCAATTGTCTCATGCCCAACCCTAATTTGGGTGTGTGCATTAAATATTCATGTACTTGCTAATGATTGGAGTAGTACATAACGAGGATGCACGTGTTTCATGGTCTTGTCCCATGAGATCAGTCAAGATAGACCTCTATGAGCCTATTCAGACATTTGTCTTTCCTGTTGGCTAATAATGCTATATCCCTACCATGTTTTGGGGTAGACACATATCCTTGAAGTAACAATGTCAATTTACAAGAAAAGGGGTTTGAATTGTAAATTCACCTTTTTAAAATTTCTTGTTAAAACTTGAAGAATTTAACTCAAGATCAATCTTGATTATAAAAATAGAAAACAAATAACATTCTTCGTTATGAAAGCAGAAAACGGAGAACGTTCTTCGTTAGTAAAAATGAACAGTTTAACTTATATATTTAATGCAATAATCAAAAAGAAAGAAATAAATAGAGATAAGGGAAGAGAAATCACACATAGATATATCCTAGTTCACCCAAACCGAGCTACATTTTGTCCTCAGAGTTGTGAGATTTTTCACTAAATATTCAAAGGAAGAACGTTTTTGGTTTTTACACCACCAGCCCAGATCAACATTGATATGTTACACAACAATTCGTTTCCACCCAGAAAGGATTTCCACAAGTTAGCTTTCAATCTTTAGAGAGGATTTTTACACTTCATCTTTTAACCATAAAAGGATTTTTACTCAAGCTATATTCAACACTATAGTGTTGAGTTTACAAGATAACGATTTAAAGTGTTTGGAAGAATCTAACTAATCTTAACACTTGTTTGAGGTTAGATTCTTTACAAAAGATTCAATAAAATAACTCTAAGAATTTGAATGAGAATCAAGCTGATTCTTTTGTGTAAATAAGAGACTTTCTAGTGTATGAATGTAAGTGAGTGATAAATTTGCTTTGCACTTGAAATTCTAATTTTTCCTTGAGCTTGAGGTTTCTTTTATAGGTTTCATGGAGGCTTATAACAACTCATATGACCGTTGGGAAGATTTCAGATGTCATGTGTCAATTTGACTAAAATAAGATTTAAACCAAGAATGTTCTTGACTGAACATTCTTCGTTTTCTGCTGTTTTGAAGAAGATTGATTTGTAGCTTCTCTGTTAGCCATTCTCGACAGTGATTTATGGTCTTTTTATTATGTGCACAGACATCTCAAAGATATGATTTAGATATCCAATTCAAGAAGGTTCTTGATTCATGATAAAGAAACTGGAGAATGATCATTTTTCAATTTGGAGGATAAACTTGTTTGATTTATCATGAGTTATGCGTTTTGTCCTTCATTTTTTTGGAGTGATTTTATTCATGTTGTGAGCTTTGTATATTCCTTGCAGAATGCTAGAAATGCACTTGTGAATCGCATGGGTTTTCTTTTGATTAAAATATAATACGCGCATTCTTGTTGTAATGAAATTGTGGAGAACGTTCTTTGTTTTTCAGAGTGCTGTCAATAACGTTCTTCATTTTGTTTGCTTCTTTTCTCTTTAATATGATTTTGCTTGTAATGCTTTAGTACCTATCTTTACTTATCACACTCAAAAGCACATGATAAATGATCACAACACTTAGAATCATAATTAAAAATCTTAATTAACTTTTGTTTGTTTTTCATCAAAACATTAAATTGAAATTTTGTCTTAACAGTCGTTCATTCCTCTATTAGTATGTCAGTCTAGTAGTCCAATAAATTGGTATCGAACAATTACATTTTGGTAACCAAAGTAAATAAGCTAAATGTTATTAATAAAATATTTTTCAACACATTATTTATTATTGACTAAAATTTGTATAGATATTATACATAGTTTGGTGCTCCTTTTTGTATTCTATTAATAGTGAGATTTGTAGAATTATGTTGAGCCATTGTATTTTCGAAAAATCTACATTTTGAAGTACAAGCATAGTGCCATCATAATTTTGCAAATCCACTGTGAAACCAAACATACAAATAATATGATTCATATGAATTTCAACATAAGATTTTGGAGATTGGAGAGTATACGATTATATTATTGACATAAAGATTTATGTGTGGGGTAAACCACTATTTAGTCCTTGAAAGTGTAGTACATTGTCACTTTAATCTTCGACTCAATCAAAAACTCAAACTAGTTATTGAATCATCAAACTAGTTCTTTAAATATATAATTTACTATCATAAAAGTCATTGAATCGAAACAGTCCATTACCGTTATAACGTCAAGAGTTAAACTGACTAGTATTTTAATGATTCAATAAATAATTTGAATTTTGACTGAGTCATGGATCAAAGTGAGTGCCCTACACTTTCGTAGACTTAAACATAAGTTTCACTTTATTTGAGCTATGTTTTAAAGTGGGACTTTTCTCACTCTACTACAATCGGTCAACAATAAATAATGCTTAAATCGTGTTCAAAATGAAGATGGCCTAAACACATGCTATGATGGTAAATGAGTCTCTTTACGAACAGACATTATGTTTTGTTATTCTGTCTAAGTCATAAATGATTATCATTTATTGACAATCACCCTGTTTCATCTTATGTTCAATTCTGTTGCACACATGCATAGATACATAAAATATCACATTGCTATTTCAAAAGCATTGAGAGTGACAATGTGAGGGAAATACATGGACTAAAGAAAATCGGTCCTGTCATTTTCGGTCTGAGTCCTTTCTTTTAAGGGTAGTGACTTTTACTATTTGGAGTTTGTACTTTTTCTTCCTTGAGCTCTATTGGGGTCAACAAAGCTTGATGTTAGAACAACAACTTTTGACTGGCAATAATTGTACAAATGAAGCAAGTAAAAATCTATGTTACCTAGGAATTTGTTTTCTTTTTTAATCATTTTATATTTGTAAAGTATTCATGGGTTTTGTAGAACTAATATCTGTCAAATAACTAACTAATATCTGTCAAATAACTAACTAATATCTGTCCTGTGATGTTTTATGTTCCATTGATAAAACTCAAACTTAAAATCTTGTTTAAAAAGCCAATTTGTGGTGCACGAGTAAGGTAAATATTGGATCATGTATAAGTTTGTTTTTACTATTAGATTAATAAATCTAACCATTAGATCAAATGAAATATAATGAGACTTATTGATCAAATGAAAAAAAAAAAAATTGGATATGATATAAGATTATTTTACTTGTGCACATTATACAAAGCTTCTTTAAAATATCTATCTAACTTGGAGTTCAATTTCACAAGCTTCAAAGGCACAGTCTTTTTAGTTTTGTAAACTAGCAATTTCATAGCTTAGATCAAGAAAATAAGTAATGTTTATGGAAATAATCCTATGAACTTTCATCTGATTAAAGTGACAAAAAAATTGAACAATTTCTACCCCTTATAGTCTCATCATGATATATTAATCAAAGCAGTTGCAAAAAAGGAACTAAAGCTCATTTGCATCTTTATTATTTTGCAGATAGTGGCAAAATGGGTCGAAAGATTTTTTATACTCCTAAAGGTGAGATGACCAATTCAAAAGTACTCATTATGTTACTTTTATAGATTTGGAACAAATTAAATTTGTTGAATTAATTTTCAAGAGAACCCAAATATAATGTCAGCTCACTTTTCATTACAAAATTACATTTAAAGTTGCAAATGGAATGCTCTAAGACTGGTCCCAATTTAGTTCAATTTTCCTCCCATTTACTTCTCCAACTACTAGAAGCATAACTGCATAAAAACTATTTAGGTGAATGCTATGAATTGAATATATGATGTTGGTATTGGTAATGATTACATAGTACAAGCTTGTATCTAACCTCAACTGCATCTATAACATTAAACAATTTTTTTAATAGAACAATAGTTTATATTTTCGAATGCCCATTAAGAAACTAGGCCATCAGAAGAACAATATAACTTGCCACAAGGCACCCATCTGATTTGGTAATCCGACAGCTTCTCTTGCTCAAAGGAGTGCTGCCAACAAACTGGTATAAGTTAAAGTTAGAGTATACATATTTGAAAAACTGCAAAAGTAATAAATAAAGAGATTAATTTTGACAACATTTGTCACTAAAAAACTTTTTACGCAGTAAACCAAATGCAAAATCGCTTTTGTATGCCTTTAAAAGTAGATAGGATTGAAGTCAAATATTTGTAGTAATTTAAGGATTGGGATTGAATGAATGTAGAAAATCTTTACGTTGTCAATACATATGAATTAAATCCATCAATAAATTATTAATATATTTAGTGAACCCACATACCTGTGATTGCACACTACAGAGAATCAGACGGCTGAAAGATATCAGATTATTTTTGTTTTTCTCGCAACCATTCAACGAAATTATCCAGAATTAAGGGCCACGCAAGTTCGGGATCATAGTTATCAAGCGACGGAAAACTTATCTGTAAAAAATTATAAATCCAAAGAAAGAAGTTAAGAATACAACAAATGTGTATTCATCTAATTGCTTCTGTGAAAAGCAAATGGTACCATGAAAGACAAGTGCATCAATAGGGTAGCAACAGATATGAACACTACGGGTATTAAAGGATTAAGCAATATCACCCTTTTGAGAATTTATTATCATAAAAGCAATCTATAAGTAGCAGAAAAAGAGGCCTACCTCGTTGCAAAACCGGAAAAATCCCATCCACTGATCCATATTTACGACCTTGTAATCATTTTGATTCTACCATAAATAATAATAAAAAACATGTAAGAATCGTCAGTATGAACTAAAACAATAGTGTGATACACATTATTTACCTTCAAATATTCCACAAATAAGCTGACTTGGGCTGGAAATGTTGAACTCAAAACAAGAGTAAGTAACTCACAAATGCTCTCTATATCAATGCTTTTCTGTTTCTCCTCTGGTAAAATTGAAAAAATTAGATATACAACATATAATGAATGAGAAAAGGAAAAGTTATATGTTAAAATCAATTTACACAAAATCACATCAATTTTTACCCGTTAGACAATATTGGAAAGCATAAGAATAGAAATCTGCAAAATTTGATGGCCTCCTGACCTTCACATTAGATGTCAAATTAAAAAAAAATGAAGTTAGCAAGTATTATTATATTTCCCCATTCATAACAACAATTTCCATCTGAAAAAGTATCGCATAAATAATCATACCTCCTTTTCTAGGTCCGGAAGTGCCTTCTTCAATTTACTTACTGTATCAGCCCTTAGTGCTTTTAAGCCTCTTCTCCATTCATCCTATAAAATATATAGGTGATAAAAGAGAATTTCAGTATAAGGACGGGGAAGGAAATATGGTATCAAAACTACATGCTTGTGTACCAAACATAAACAAGACTTAAGTATTTTCAAGTATTTGTGCCTTTAAAGTATTCTATGACGTTCACCATATGGTGAGAGATAACTATTATATGTGTATGCACTTTGGTTGGAGAACAGAAAGTATAGGATCTATGGAACTGTACTTAAGTTCCAAATTTTGAAAATTGAAATGATTCTGAGAGAAATGTTCAGAACAATGGACATGATAATATACATACCAAGGTAAAATATCCTTGCTCCTCAGCTTTCATTTTCCTGTTACATTTAGCCTTCATTAACTCCTAACATAGACTTAAGATAAAGGTATACTATAAGAATATAGTATTAAAGGACAATAAGTGAACAACTGTTGCTTACCACGCAAGCATCAGAATCCTCAAATCAGTATGGTCCACCTCCATATCAGCACAAAGTGCTTCAATTCCTTCTGGGCTGTAACAAAATTTAAAAATATAGTGAACCTACTTTAAAAATGTAAACATATCTACTTAGTATGTTTGTATAACAAAACAAATTTTCGCTTATACACCAAGTATCACTACTTTGTAGCATTATAAACACAGTAACTCTCCTTGATATGATATTTTACTTTCTTTTGTTTTCTATTTATTTACAAGCACGGTTAATGTCTTATCAAGTCTAACCAAATAGCATGAGCTAATATTATCACACAAAACATTGACATATTATTACATGATGATGACACTATCGTCTTCACAACCTTAAGTTCTCCCTCTTCAAAGACCAACATTGGACCAACGCCAAGTTTCTGCTCACGTATACACATGCCAGCTAACACAATTTCAATCCTAGATATCAACCAAATATTCAAAACCTATTTAAAAAATTCGAATTTCAACCAAACATTTCCAAACATTTCCAAACATTTCCTAATCAGCATGCAATTCCCTCAATATGAAGTTGCAAAACAAAATAAATATCAAAATAGTTCTTAAATGTCCTCATCTAACTGAAGAAACCACCATCCATGGCATGGACAAGAAAAAGATGAAGATTAAGTAGCAAAGAAGATGAGAGTTGGGCATTGCCGTAGAGACAGGCCGAGGTATACCAGTTCATTAACAGCAGTAAGTAATCACTAATTGAATGCTATTAATCCCCATATATCAATGTCCAAGATTTGGAAATGAATTGAGAAAAAGTCAATGGCATAATATTATTTGATCTATGTAATTAGAATTACATAAAGGAACACTCTAATGAAGCATACTTACTCAATCGACCCGGAAGATCCATTGGCATATGCATAAAATAGACTATCGATCCGTTCCAATTCCTTTGAGCTTGCTTTACTCGAAGCTGAAATATCACGTGTCCATACAATTCGAACATCAAATAGCAAAAACAAGATGCCACAATAGACAGTCAAAAAAAGAGGCGTAAAATTGCCAGACATATGCAGATGGTGCTAGTTCAGATACTTACATTTTCCATTTTCAATATTGATAACTATTCCTTTAGATGCAACTTTTGATCATCAATCAGTCACTTTTTTTCTTGATTAAATAAAATTGTTGATTAATTAAACTATAAATTCTTGATTTGATTTCTTGCATTAAGGATTACTAATTACCTCAGTGGCACCTACACCTTTGCTGGAAGGCGTGTCTTGGTGTCCGACATGTATGGGTGCCAAACACACACACATCTTGATTACATTCAATTAATTTATTTTGTCAAATTATTAGTGTCAGATGTCAATCCCAATCTCTAACAGAAATTAAATAAACTTTAAAATTATAAACTTTTTACCGAAAGCTTTGAAAAAAATAATATATATCAATCAATAAGTAGGGTTGAACCCCCAAAAAAGAAAAATCAAATTTAACACGAGCATGATAATTGAAAGAAAAAGAAAACCTTAATCTGAGCTTAAAATAATCTGAATTTGAAATATGAAAAATGGAGAGAGAGGGAAGAAATGAAGGAGTACCGGAGCGGAAGAGATCCGCGGCAGAGGAATTGACGGAAGGATTGGAATTTGATTGACCCGTTTTCTTGTTTGCAGAGCGTCGCATCTTCAACAAGAAATCCAGAGAGGAAGATCTCGCCGAGACAGAGAGTTTTTGTGGGAAAGAGGTTGAAGATGATGACGTGGACCGCAGAGTGTGGCTTTATCACAATAATGTCAGAGTTTTCATTTCATTTACTTGCAATCTTCATTTCTATTGACTTTTGATATTTTTCTTTAACAATACGTACAATGAAGGAGAATGAAGGAATGAATACCCCAATATAGGTATTTAATTTCTGAATCTAGACATATATACACTCAATATTGTCTCGTGTAAAAAGGAAAAAGTATTTAAGGTTATACTATCTCCTTCGCAAAATAATTAATTATTCTACCACCTTTGCAAAATAATTAAAATATCAGATATACTACTTAAGAAAAATGTATAAAATTATTTTTGTTAGGCATGGGTACACTATCAATTTTATACATGTACAGTAGAATCTATTGCATATAAGATATAATTGAAAAGAAAAATATATTAAAAATTAAAAAAGTAATTTATTTTAAGATAATTTTATTTTTTACAAATAAGTAAATTATTTTTGGAAGGGAGTATAAACAAAAATAATATTTAAAAAGTTATGTATATAGTTATAAATTAAGAAAATGTATATTAATTTTTTAATATTATTTTTATTTATATTACATTCTAAAGTAGTATTAAATACTCTTACGTTGATATTAAATATAAATAAAAATATAATAAAAAATATTATATATATATATAATTTAAATTTTAAATTATATACATGAATTATTTTATTATATTTTAGTTTATATTTAAAAGTTTGTTATGTCATGATACAAATTTGAATATTGTATATTATACTTATATTTATTTTAAATTTTATAAATTGAAAAATATATCTCTAAAATAATAACTATTCTATATTGCATTATTCAATTATTTTTATTATAAAAATACCAATTAAGCCAAGTTTTCAAAACATCTTCTAGATCAATGTTTTATTATGGTATAAAATCTCAATGTTATTTGTATTGGCCAAATTCAGATGTACTTTTTAGTCAATTAAAATATCCTAATTGAGGACTTTTAAAATATACCCATTGGATTGATTATGGGCCTCCTAAGGCCCAGGTCTCTCTAAGTGAGCCCAAAGGTGAGCTTCCCTTGCTCTCTAGTTAGTTTGGCATTTATAAACATCCTATTAACAGGTAATCTCTAACAAAAAAGTTGCTCTACTAAACTAATTAAGTGATTAAACTTAAGTTATTAATGAATTTCAATTAAAAATAAATTATTTAAGAGAATTTTAATTTCAATCTTTGATAAAACGATTTTATATTAGATTCTATTTACATATATCAACCAAATTCTGAGTTAGGATGATACATTCCCTTAAAAACTACAAAATTAAAAAAGAAAAAGACAATTGTTATGCTAATAGACACTTAGGATCTTATATTATATCACATTAAGGGATAAAGAGATTACAATTTCTCTATAGGTGCCAATTTATGAGCACATGGAGTATTGGCTCAATTTAGGGATGACAATTAGACCCAGACCCAGTGGGTACCCGCAAAAAAAAACCCACAATGGGTAGGATAAAATTCCACATAACGGGTATGGGCACGGGGACGGATAATTACCCGTAAAATTAAACGGGTATGGGTGTGGGTACGGTACTATAATACCCACCCCGCACCTGCACTTATATAAATATATTGTTTATTTATTTATTTATTATATTAATATTTAGTTTAATTAATTATTTTCTTTTATGTTTTAATATCTATTAACATCATTGGACCATTATAATATTTATAATCAAATCAAAAGATAAACATTTGCAAACTTTTTAATAATTTGTTTATGATGAATAGTTAAATAATTGTGTCTTCATAACTAAGAGTTATATTTTATTAATCGTGTCTTTATAATTATACTTGCAACTTCTTATAAGTTGTTTTTATTGATCTCAAATAATGATGTCATAAGAGTTGCAACTTCATACCTTACCCAAACCCTACCCATTGCCATCCCTAAAATGAAAAAACTAATAAAGGTATGGCCATTTTTCAAACAATTGTTTTGGTGTTGGTTTCACTGAAATTGGACTTACGATAAAGAAGAACAATGCAAAATGATTAATTTGATAAACAGAGAACTCGAGTATTTTATAGAGAAATTGATATAGTTACAAATTTGAGAAATTGAGTTTGTTTGACTAACTAGAGCATTATTGTGTTTCCTCTCCCTTCTACGGAGGCGGCAACAAGTAGCTCTTTTTATTAGAACTCACATATATGGGTCAAGTTCATTAGTTTAGGATTTAGAGTTTATGGTTTAGTATTTAGGGTTTAGGGTTCGGGGTTAAATATTTAGGGTTATCTTCATTACGAATTCTAACTACTAAATGAAGATAATAATAACATTTAGTAAAATAGTGTTGTCTAATAATTATGTAATTAGTATTTTATTTGACAACTCTATTTTTTTAAATGTTATTACTATCTTCGTTTTATAGTTTTACTTCATAACAATTAGTGTGTTCATGTATAGGATTTGATATTAAGAGTTTAGAGTTTAAAGTTTAAGTATATTATTGAGGGTTTAGGGTTCGGGGTTTAAGGTCATATTTGTTGCGAAGTATAACTTTAAAAGAAAGATAATAATAAAATCTAATAATATAAAATTATTAAGTAAATATATAATTATTATTTATTTGAGAATAATATTTTATTATATATTATTAGTTTCTTCGGTAAGGAAAACAAATACAAAACAAAAATTATAATAACATTTAATAAAATAGAGTTGTCATATAAAGTAATAATTATATATTTAAATAATTTTTAAATTTAATCACAAAATAATATTTATTTATCGATCTATTTTAGTTAAAGTGTGGGTAATGGGTATGGGTACGAGCACTTAGATACCCAGAGGGTAAGGGTACGGGTATTAAAGTTGATACTCAAGAGGGTACGGGCACAAATATGAGTTTTTTTTTAACTGCGGGTATGGGTACGGGTACTATAGTACCCTACCCAAACCCTACTCATTGCCATCCCTACTCAACTTTTAAACAGAGGTGTCACAAAATAATATTTTTATATAAAAAATACAAAGAAAATTATAAAACTTTTAAATAGAGATGTCAAAATAATATTTTGATATAAAAATTACAAAGATACTATCGATATTTTTATTGGTCCTTTTTATAAAATTCATTTTAACTTTTCAACTTTAATTAATTGAATATTTGTTATAGCGGCAATCAAAATGTAGTCATACATTTTTCTCAAAGCTACAATATATAAGCTTCTCCGTTTTCACGGTAAAGGCACCCACCCAAACTTGTGGTGGCGGTGAGTTGAGTTCACCACGTTATCAAATACCTACAAATTGTTTTATGCAAATTCTGATAAATACCATGATGAGAATATGAATTGATTCTCTTTCTTGAAAAATATGTTACCTTGTAAAATAATACCAAACATTTTAATCTTATCAGCATATTTAACTATAATTTTGACCGGCATTTTGAAGATGATCCACTAGTACATTTTAACTTTGTTAAATCGGTTCTTACGTACTTGTTAGATCGGTTCCTTGTACGATCTAACATCAAGCATTGTAATAAATAGTTAATATTAAATCAACTAAAATAATAGATGTAACAAATCACATTCAAAAATGATTTATTAGATCGGTTGAATTTGAACCAATATAACAAGTCAAATTCAAAATTAATCTATTAGATCGATTAAATTTGAACCAATATAACAAGTCAAATTCAAAATTCATTTATTACATCGGTTAAATTTGAACCAATATAACAAGTCATATTTAAAATTGTTTATTTTATTGAACCAATCGATTTAAATAATTAATTTTTTAATTTTTTTTTCTTCATAATTTTCACCCTTACATATGCATCCTCATAATTTCACATATTACACTATTAACTAAAATTTCTCATTCAACCATAAAACACAAAACTTCATACGAAGCTTTACATTTAAAAATCAATGACAATCAGTCATAATTTTTTTATAAAATCTAAATTATCAAATTTAGAGCTACATAATATTCACTAGTTAAAAAAAAACATTATCTTCTATTAACATGTCTAAAGATACTAAAATGATAAAAGTGCTTCAAGCATTTTCTATTAGTTCAAGAATCAAGTTTGCACAACATTGTCGGACATTCATCATTTCTTCATCTTCAAATGGTTTTGATTCTCCAAATATCTGAATTATAAACATTGAAATAACAAAGTTATCTAAATCATGTGACCATAAAAATCATAAGTAGTTATTTAATACTAACTTTGAAAAAATCTATCACATACCCGCATCCGTGAATCAACAAGACCACTAGATACAATGTTCAACATATGTATCATAATGTAGTAACCACACTCATAACCTTTAGGTTGTCTTTGACACTAAAATTTAATATTATAAGAGTAAATACTATATAGATAAAAACATATAAATTATAATTGAAATTCTATATATATAATCTAAACAACTTACAATGGGAATGCTCCATATGGACTTGTTCTTTCTTAATTTTCGCAACTTATTATATTCACTCAAAGCTCTACAAAAATGAAATATTCATTAAAGTGTAGCAAATAAAATCACATAAAGATGAATTAGCATATAAATAAAATAAAAAATAGCATGTTTTAATGAATGCAATAAAGGAAAAAAAAATTCATCTAAAAAGAACAACAAAAGCACTTCCAATATACTCACTTTGTTTAAAAGACACTTTTTTCTGTACTATGATCATAACCAATAAAAAACCAGCAAGACCAAGTGAAATATACAAAAACTTATAGAAAACACCAAGTTCATTACTCTGTTTAACAGGTTTCATATATCGAACGGTTCGAAGAAAAATGAACGAAATCGTGGCATGAAGCCAAGCAATGAGCAAAATCAAAGCCTTTGTATCATCATAATAAATAGCAGAGTAAAGTTGTGTGATAATAGCACCACTAAGACCAACATAACCTTTAAGAATTCCCAACACAACACCACAAGTTTCTGGGAAATTCTTAATACAAGTAACAAGTGAACCAGTGTTAGCAAAAGATTGAGAATTAGCACCTATGCAAATATAAAGACACATTTGCCAAACTTTTGGTTTATTTATTTTTTTGTAACTGCTAACCATATCATAAACTTGTGATTTATTTATTAGCACATAAAGATGAATTCGAAATATATCTATCACAAAAGCAAAGAATCTAAAAACTCAAATTTTGTACATTTGCATGTGCCTTAGCAGTTCCATTTTGTTCCAACACAACAATGTTTAATAGGATTTGTAGAAGGCTAGCATAGTCATTTCTAAAAAGATCTAAATGTGCATTTGAAATACATATACCAGAAATACAATAAACATATTCAAACACATTCATATTTTCATCTCCAAGAACATCAAATAAAGAATGAAAATATGAGTTTATTTCAATATTTAAGCTCGAATTTGATAAAATTTGCATTATATTGAAAATGATTATTAATTTTATGAGTTTTGGTTGAAAATTTTGATGATTTTTTTGAATTTTTGTATAAAAAAGGATAACATTGTTGAAATTTTAAAATATAAAATATCAAATTGTCACTTAAAATTAAAATAAAAGACCAACTCCGGAAAAAAAAAAGATAAAGGACTAAAACGTTACCTAAAATTAAGTTAAGGGACCACGAATATAATTTAGCCTATATAATAAAATATAGTGGTATATATTACAAATATACAATCTAAATATTTGTTTATACATATTATAATAATTATTAATTGAAGTTTAAATTTGTAAACTCAGATCTTGAAAAATTTATTTTTAAAATCGGGAAAATATTGAAAAACTCTTAAAAAATAGAAAAAAAAATGGTCTTTGTCATTTTTTAAAAATGTACAGTTTCTAATTGATTGTCATTTTCAAAATTTAAGATTATATTAATTATTGAGTTGTCCAAGTTTTCTCTAACAATTTATTAGAGAGATAAATTTGTGAATTGAGATGATAAATGATCAAGAGTATAATAGAAAAACTAAAAATAACTTTATAAAAAATAAATATATATTAATTTTGACATGTATAAATAATGTAAAATAATAGTTAAAAAAGAACGAATGGATAGAATTATACACTAAAATAGTATCATGGTGATCGATCAGATATAATTTAGTATTTATTAAAAATAGACTTAAGAATACTAAAAACAAAAATATAAAGTTATTTTAGGCAACAAACAAATAAAAGGTTATACTAAATCAAATATATTGTGTTGTCTCCGTGTTTTGTGTTTGTTTTAGGAAACATAGCTACCTCACCGTTTTAGCTAAACCTCACCTCATTTGACGTAACAAACTTCTAATTTGTGTAAGCACCTTCATTTATTTATGTATAAATAACTACAAACTCTTCAAACTAACACATTATTTATATCAATGTAAACAAAACCAAAAAAAGTCAACGCCTTCTTCAAACTTGACTTTGAAGAAGGATTCCAATTGTTTCTACAATCTTGTTACCATTTTCCATTTCAATTTTAATTGTTCATTAATTTCAAATAATTTTATAATATACTTGCAAAATAGGAATACCTTAATTGACTAATTATTATGGCAACAACCGATACAAATAAAGGTCGGAGAATCGCCATAATTGGCGTATCTACCTTGTTATTGGTGGCTATGGTTGTTGCTGTCACCATTGGCACATATCGTGATCAAAATGGTTATGATGATGATATAGAAGACACCAGAAAGAACCACATTACTTCCACTATGAAAGCAGTTCAAACAATTTGTCATCCCACTGATTACAAGAAGGAATGTGAGGAAACCCTCATAGCAGAGGCTGAGGCTGACAATGTTACTGATCCAAAAGAACTTATTAAAATTGCATTTAATGTTACCATGAAGAGAATTGGTGATAAAATTAAGGAAACCGATCTCATGCAAGAGGTTGAGAAAGATCCTAGATCAAAGGATGCACTTGATACATGCAAACAACTTATGGATCTTTCAATCGGAGAATTCACAAGGTCACTTGATGGAATTGGTGAATTTGATCTACAAGATATTGACAAAATCCTTATGAATCTGAAGGTTTGGCTTAACGGTGCTGTTACATACATAGATACATGTTTGGATGGGTTTGAAAACACTACTAGTGAAGCTGGCACAAAGATGAAAGAGTTATTAAAATCAAGCGCACACATGAGTAGCAATGCTCTTGCCATTATTTCAGATTTTGCTGACACGATATCTGATTGGAATGCCACACAAATTCTTAGACGTCGCCTTCTTCATGATTCTGACACTCCTTCTTGGGTAGATCATCACAATCTGCACAATGCTAAGACAAATTTATTCAAACGCAAGCCTAATGTGACCGTCGCCTTAGACGGCAGTGGTGATTTTAAGAGCATCAATGAGGCATTGACGCGGGTTCCTGAGAAAAGCAAAAAACCATTTGTGATATACATTAAAGAAGGTGTTTACTCAGAGTATGTTGAAGTTACGAAACATATGACGCATGTTGTGTTTGTTGGTGATGGTGGGAAGAAGACAATAATCACTGGCAACAAAAACTTTATTGATGGCATTAATACTTATAGAACTGCCTCTGTTGGTATGTCTATTTTCATTCATATGCTTACTAACTTTCTTGTCTTTTAATTTCCTTCCAATTTTTAATGTTGATGATATTAAGTTAGTTAATTCCTATATGGTAATAAAAAAAAAATTAGTATTTTATAGATATTTTGATACATGAATTATAAACTAATGATTAGTTTATGAATATGGTTGCAGCTATTCAAGGAGATCACTTTGTGGCCATTAACATGGGCTTTGAGAACTCAGCTGGCCCACATAAACATCAAGCAGTGGCATTAAGGGTACAAGGAGATAAGACAATATTCTTCAATTGTTCAATGGATGGATATCAAGACACACTTTATGTACACACCATGCGTCAATTTTACCGTGATTGTACAATTTCAGGTACCATTGACTTTGTCTTTGGTAATGCATTAGCAGTTTTTCAAAACTGTAAATTTGTTGTTAGAAAACCAATGTCAAACCAACAATGCATTGTGACCGCACAAGGAAGGAAGGAAAGATTCCAACCATCAGCAATAGTGATACAAGGAGGTTCCATTGTATCTGATCCTGAGTTCTACCCAGTTAGGTTTGACAACAAGGCATACCTCGCCCGTCCATGGAAGAACTTTTCTAGGACAATCATAATGGACGCTTTCATCGATGATTTGATTCATCCTGTTGGTTATTTGCCATGGCAAACAATAGATGGACCTTCTGGTATGGACACTTGCTTCTATGCAGAGTACCATAATTTTGGCCCTGGTTCAGACAAAACAAAACGTGTAAATTGGGCAGGTATTTGGAATCTCAATGCAAAGGCTGCACATTGGTTTGCACCATCCAAGTTCTTCCATGGCGGTGATTGGATTGAGGCAACTGGAATTCCTTTCTTTTCTGGTATTCCCGATCACTATAGGCACAAAGAGACTCTGCTTAAATGGTGATCTTAATAGTGCTTACAAATTAGTCACTAATTAGTTAATATTAATATTGTTGATGTATGGTGTCACTTTGACATACCACCCTTTAAAATCTAAAAGGGATGTTGATCAATATTTTGTTTTGCAAGATATATATATATATATATAACTTTGAATATAATGAAAGTTAATTGCCTTTCTTTTATGATTTTATTGTTTATGAGTGATAGTTGTTATGCGTTGATTGTCCCATTTGACATTGATCTCATAATTGAGTGTTTGAATTAGAATTGTAGATATTATTTTACACAATCTTATTTGGCTTGTATATATACGGAAATAGTTTTGTGCTTTTTGTATTTTAATATAATAATTTAATAAAACGAGAACAGTTCACAATTTTAGTCAAAAGAAATAACTACAAAAACCATGAAATTATACTTTACAAGAACAATTATGAACTGTTGTACAAATTATAAAGCTTAATAGGTTATCCCAACAAAATATAAAACTGTTGGCTATTGTGATTTACAATAACAGTTTTTTATAATTAAAAAAATATGTCTTTTCGTAAATCCAAAATGTTTTAGTGATAATAAAAAAAATGTTTTAGTGATAACAAAAATCAAAATTAAAAATAAGGTCAATCACTCAAAATTTACAAGTAGCTAAGTATTATATTTTAATTCAAATTTTAGGAATTATAACTTAAAAATAGTCAAAGGAAATGTTACATTTGTTTTTTTTTACTTTTCACTAATTTTGTCATCTATTATATACTATCGATTTTATATTTTAAACATTATTCTATAATAGGTTAATTTGTGACCTCCGACTACCATAGTGGATTTTATTTTAATAATGTTTTTAGATAGTATTAGGTGTTTGTGTTGTACCTAATTCATTTATGAAAAGTTATCTCTACATAATTTTGGGACTGAATTTTTTCTAATACAACCACCATTTACACCAATCTCTACTTAACGTAGAACTTTAGTATATATATTTGAATTCATTATTGAAACTAAAATGGTTTTATATTTAAAATTTTGATGTAAACAAAAGTATTTTATGAGAATAATATATTTGACTTCAGAAAGTACGAAAGAAAATTCATGATTTTAAAGAAAATTTAAAATAAGATTTAATTTAGATAAATTTATGATTCAAGAGATTTAATTTTATAAAAAATTAAATAATCTTTTTTATAATATTATAAACTTTAATCCAGTGTAATAATTTATTAAAAAAGAAGTTCAGTGTATATTAATTATCATAAAAGAAACTTAAAATGAGGGTGAAATGTAAACAATAAATAAACATTACATGTAAATATTTCAATAAAAAGGACCAAAAGTTCTCTAAACAATATGACGACGAAGTAGTACTCTAATGAATGCCTCAAGATTTTTTATACAACTATTATGAAATATTAATTGCACTACAAGAAAACAATTGTATACCTACATAAAACAATCCACGGATCTCAATTCGTGAATAAATTATTTAATATCTATAGAAAAATCGTGAATAAATTTGTTATTGAATAAATTACTTTTTCTTATTGGATTCTATAGTTAGTCCGTAAGTAAAATTAAAAAAATTCGTAGATAAATTTTATATTTTTTTTACTACGGATTCTCCATAAATAAATGAAGAGAATAATTTTAAGTTATGTAGGTAAAGTGAAAGTATAGTTTTGTTTATTTCTTTCTTTAAAAAAAAAAAATCATTACTTTCTCCTACTAAAACAACTAAAGGAGTCTGGATCATTCTCATTCTCTCTCTAGAAACCCTTTTTCTTACACTTACTACAGTGTCGATACAATACAAGAAACCTGATTGTCACCGCCGCTCAGAGCTCTCTGACTACCGCTCAAGCTCTCTAACCGCCACTTCAACGTCTCCTTCACATGTTATCTCATTCTTTCTCTCTCTTGTTCGTTCTCTCTCGTTCGCACTTTATTTCATTCTTGTTCGTTGTTGTTATCTTGTTTGCTCTCTCTAATTTATTCTATTTTCATAATTATTTGTTGGTAAATGAATGTTTATTAATTGATTTGCAAATCCTAACTCGTTCTCTTTTCTTTTTCACAACTCATTGAAATCCCTAACATCTCATTTCACTTGTAAAAACTTGAAAATCCCTAACTCTGGTAGTTCAATCCTTCTTGGCTAACTAAAACAAATAAGAAATGAAAATTTCTAAAGCGGAGTTAAGGATTATCATTTAATAGAGGAAAAGTTTATTGCTTATCAAGAGTAGCCGAAACCTTAAGATGAAAAGGCTGAAGAAAATATATCTAAGGTTGATGATTTAAGAGGTTCGCCTATGAGTGTTGGTAACCTAGAAGAACTTATTGATGAGAATCATGCTATTGTTTCTTCGTTGGTTGGACCTGAGTATTATGTTGGAATTTTATCTTTTGTTAATAAGGATCAGTTGGAGCCTGGTTGTCCTATTTTGATGCATAATAAGGTATGTGTGTTTCTTAATTTGTGGAATTTATGAGAAACTTTTTGAATTGTGGGTTTAATTTGGAGGATGTGTTATTTGTTTTTTTGAAGGGATATGTTGAATTCCTTAGTGCAAGGGGGGATATGTTGAATTCCTTACTGGAGTCACTTTTAAAGTTCATAAATATTGCATCCATGATTCATATCGGTAATGCATGTTGCGACGTAGTTTTTATAATTTGTAAATGTGCACGTGTTTATAAATTAAAATGCACTTTGTTCTTTTGACCGTGGTTTTGTCACATAAACATTTATATTTGTAATACACAACTTATTGAAAAAATTGCTTTTGTTGAGACAAAATCTCTCTTAAATAGTTTTAATGATAACAAAATTATTTAATTAATTATGTTTATGTTAAATGTCTAATATGTATTCTTGAGTGTATTCAAATTAAGAAACAGGTTTCTCATCATCTTGATAAAAAAAAGAAGTTGATTTAAATTCAACATGTATAAACTAGAGGATAAATATTATAGAAGATGAATCACCAGAGAGGATGAACCATTTATATACAGTATCTCAGAAGAAATGAATCTTGGTCAAAATAAAAAGAAGATTAAAGACAAACAGTTATGAGTGAAATAATTCAAGAAAATGAGAATATAAGTCAGAAGCTAATGATAAGAGGATAATAAGTAGTTGCATATTCATCCTCCTACCTAAGTCAAAAAGAAAAGGTGTCACCTAAACTTGAAAAGACAGACCCTAAAAAGACTAGAAAAAGCAAAAGAGGTTGAATCTCCAATCAGATGATGAACTGCTAACTCATCCTCCGGAGGTCATATTGTCAAGGACAACTGGATGACATTATTGTAAATCAGACCAAGAACCTTTGAAATTTGCTCAAAGGTCCAACGATCATCGAAGTCTTTTTGTTCATGGATAGAGGTTCATGAACTCTATATAAGGAAGTGATCTTTTAAGCTCTAAATACAACAACTACTTACAAAGAATATTTTTCTCTAAGTTAAAAAGATTAATCTCATCCTCTCTTTACATAATCTTAAACTATATCTTTTAGAATATCCTCAAAGAGAGTTATTGTAAAGAGAAAGATCATACTTTCATCATCAATATTTTATTTTGTACTTTCCAAGGTATTCTACACTTGGTAACATTTGTAATCAGAAAGAAAAAGAAATTGTAAGCCTGATAAGGCTAGGAACATACACTTTGTAAAGAGGTCCAAAAAAGAGGACAAACAAGTTTGTGAGGATTGGACATAGCCTTCATTAGGTGAACTAGTATAAATCTTGGTGTGTCATTCTGTATACTCTATTCTCTATATTTAACTATTTATTAAAGTTAAAACGGTAATTAAAAAGGAACTTATGAATAAAGTTATATACTAAAATGACATGAGGTTGTACGACTCGTGTATCAAAAACTCAATGAGTAAAAAGATGTCTCATCTACTTATTCCGTTTAAGAATATATTTTATTATTTTTGGTTTTGAAATTGAGTTTTAAAGCCACCAAGTGGTACAACTTGTGTCTTAACAACTCAAAGATTAAAAAGATGTCACATCTAATTAATCTAATATTTATTTATTGTGAATGTTTTTTTTTAAATAAACAAATACACATAGAGAAATAAGCTTCATTGTTAAGAGAGAGAGAGAGAACAAACTCACAAAAATGGCAACGAAAGGGAGTTGCTCGTGGTGGTGGTTCATCGGAGGTCAAAGCTGGCGGAGGTGGTTGTGTGGACTCTCTGATGGTAGTACTCGTGGTGGTGATTTGTGGATGTCGATTTGATGATGGTTTCCTAAGGGATTGCAAAGGATGATGATGATGAAGATGGTGATGTGTGACTTATGCTCTCTCTAACTCAACATTTTAAGAAGATTGTGGTTTTCTTTGTTGAACTTAGAAGCAAAGAAGAACTCTATTTTCTCTATTATAATTTTTTAGGAAAAATCAAAACTCCTCTCAAACTAAATTTTGGTTCTCAATTTATAGGCTACAAGGATGATTCGTTGTGTCTAGTTGATAAATTGAGTTCCGGTTTTTCTATTGTTTTGCATAAATTATAGAGTGACAATTGAAGATGAAACTTCTATTTTTTGGTGGAGTGCAAAGTTGGTGAAGATAAGACTTCTATTTTTTGATGGAATGCAAAGTTTGATTGAGTGCATAAGTGCAAAGTTTGACGAATATGGAACTTCTATTTTTTGATGGAATGCAAAGTTTGATAGAGTTCAAAGTTTGATGGAGTGCAAAGTTGGTGAATATTCAAAATGAGAGAAATATGAAACCTTAAAATGTGGAGGAGGAAAACTTGTACTATTTATATCAAAAACAATATTTTTATTTGTTTGTTAGTTATTGTTACTTTTTATTTATTTTTTTAATTTTTATGATTTAAATGAGACACTTTGTTAAAACATCAATGAGAATATAAGCTCAATTATTGAAGTAGATTTAAGAGTTTAATTTTAATTTAAAATTTTTTGAGTACAATAAAATGTGAACGTAAATATATAAAATTAAGGATATTGTTATGACATATTATTTTTTAAATTTTTTTATAAATAATCAAACAAAATTAAGGTACTACAATGAGATATAATTTAGTATATATTAAAAACATACTAAAAATACTTAAAACAAAAATATAAAGCTATTTTAGGCAACAAATAAAAAAAAAAGGTTACACTTAAATTATATATATTGTGTTGTCCCCGTGTTTTGTGATTGTTTTAGGAAATATAGCTAGCTATCTGGTCTTTTAGCTAAACCTCACCTCATTTGACCAAATCAACGTCTAATTTGTGTAAGTACATTCCTTTCTTTTTGAATAGATAACTATAAGCTCTTTAAACTAATTAACAGATTATTTTTATCAATGGAATTAAAACCAAAAAAAAGTCAACACCTTCTTCAAACGACTTTGAAGAAGGATTTCAATTGTTTCTACGACCTTGTTTCCATTCTCCACTTCAATTTTAATTGCTATTCACTAATTTAAAATAATTTTATAATATACTTGCAAAACAGGAATACCTTAATTGAGTCAATATTATGGCCGAAAACAATACAAATAAAGGAAGGAGAATCGCCATAATTGGCGCATCTACCTTGTTATTGGTGGCTATGGTTGTTGCTGTCACCGTTGGCACATATCGTGATCAAAATGGTTATGATGATGATATAGAAGACACCAGAAAGAACCACATTACTTCCACTATGAAAGCAGTTCAAACAATTTGTCATCCCACTGATTACAAGAAGGAATGTGAGGAAACCCTCATTGCAGAGGCTGAGGCTGAGGCTGACAATGTCACTGATCCAAAAGAACTTATTAAAATAGCATTTAATGTTACCATGAAGAGAATTGGTGATAAAATTAAGGAAACAGATCTCATGCAAGAGGTTGAGAAAGATCCTAGATCAAAGGATGCACTTGATACATGCAAACAGTTTATGGATCTTTCAATTGGAGAATTCACAAGGTCACTTGATGGAATTGGTGAATTTGATCTACAAAATATTGACAAAATCCTCATGAATCTGAAGGTTTGGCTTAACGGTGCTGTTACATACATGGATACATCTTTGGATGGATTTGAAAACACTACTAGCGAAGCTGGTGCAAAGATGAAAGAGTTATTAACATCAAGCATACACATGAGTAGCAATGCTCTTGCCATTATTTCAGATTTTTCTGACACGGTCTCTGATTGGAATGCCACAAATATTCTTAGACGCCACCTTCTTCATGATTCTGAGACTCCTTCTTCGGGTGATCATCACAAAATCCACAATGCTAAGAAAAATTTATTCAAACACAAGCCTAATGTTACTGTCGCCTTAGATGGAAGTGGTGATTTTAAGAGCATCAACGAGGCATTGACGCGGGTTCCTGAGAAAAGAAAAAAACCATTTGTGATATACATTAAGGAAGGTGTTTACTCAGAGTATGTTGAAGTTACCAAACATATGACGCATGTTGTGTTTGTTGGTGATGGTGGGAAGAAGACAATAATCACTGGCAGCAAAAACTTTATTGATGGCATTAACACCTATAGAACTGCCTCTGTTGGTATGTTTATTTTCATTCATATGCTTACTAACTTTCTTGTCTTTTAATTTCCTTCCAATTTTTAATGTTGATGATATTAAGTTAATTAATTCCTATATGGTAATTAAAAAAAGTTAATACTTTGATATATGAATTATAAACTAATGATTAGTTTATGAATATGGTTGCAGCTATTCAAGGAGATCACTTTGTGGCCATTAACATGGGATTTGAGAACTCAGCTGGCCCACATAAACATCAAGCAGGGGCACTAAGGGTACAAGGAGATAAGACAATATTCTTCAATTGTTCAATGGATGGATATCAAGACACACTTTATGTACACACCATGCGTCAATTTTACCGTGATTGTACAATTTCAGGTACCATTGACTTTGTCTTTGGTAATGCATTAGCAGTTTTTCAAAACTGTAAATTTGTTGTGAGAAAACCAATGTCAAACCAACAATGCATTGTGACTGCACAAGGAAGGAAGGAAATATTTCAACCATCAGCAATAGTGATACAAGGAGGTTCCATTGTATCTGATCCTGAGTTCTACCCAGTTAGGTTTGATAACAAGGCATACCTCGCCCGTCCAAGGAAGAACTTTTCTAGGACAATCATAATGGACGCTTTCATCGATGATTTGATTCACCCTGATGGTTATTTGCCATGGCAAACAATAGATGGACCATCTGGTATGGACACTTGCTTCTATGCTGAGTACCATAACTTTGGACCTGGTTCAGACAAAACAAAACGTGTAAATTGGGCAGGTATTTGGAATCTCAATGCAAAGGCTGCACATTGGTTTGCACCATCCAAGTTCTTCCATGGTGGTGATTGGATTGAGGTAACTGGAATTCCTTTCTTTTCTGGTATTCCCGATCACCATAGGCACAAAGAGACTCTGCTTAAATGGTCATCTTCATGATGTGTAAATAGCGATTTTTTTTTCTTTTTATTTTGTAAATAAATTTTTGTGGAGTATTTTTTCTTTTTAAAAATAAAGTGAAGTTCCTTTTTTTAAAATTTAAGGTGTACGATTTGCTTAAAGCTGCATGGTTGAATTTTAAATAAAATGAGCCTAACGTGAAAAATAATCCCCTACCAGTTCATGGTGGGCCAATAGTGAATGCAATCGAAGAAAATCATCAATTAATAAATGAGGTCAAGAAAATTAAGACGCCGATGGAACTAATTTTCTATGAGCTATGTAAATTTGGATTAATCCGAGGAAATGCCATTGGGAAATCAAGATGCAATTTTCACCTCAATGAAGATCATTCCATAGAAGAATGCAATGAGTTCAAAAATGAACTTCGAAAATTGATAAACATTGGCACCATTCAAATTGGTCATTGGGAAAAGAATGACAGTATGATTGCAACCCAATTAGAAGAAAAACTTGGCATAACCATTCCAAAGCCATTGGTCATTCATTTCACTAAGGAGGAAAGTGTGAATGCCCCTGGTGATCTGAGGACCTTAATAGTTTAGATACCAAGCCCTTTTCCATATAAAGACAACAAAGCGGTATGTTGGAACTATAATATAGAGGTACATCTAGCTGAATAGAAGAACAAAGATGTTTCTAGCTCTAAAACCACCGATGTCACAAATGTTTCAAGGATAGGAGGAATGACTAGAAGTGGTTGGATATACTCCCCAGAAAAATCACAAAGAGAAATGATAGTGGCATTTGAGAAGCCATACACGCATAAAGGGAAAAAGAAAGTAATTGAAAATGTCGAAAAGGAGAAAATAGAAAATGAGAAAAGGTTTCTAATGAAGAAGCTCTAGAATTTCTCAAAATCATCCAACAAACTGAATACAAAATAGTCGACCAACTCAACCATACTCCCACAAGGATTTCATTGTTATCCCTACTGATGAATTCTATGTCCCACCAGAAGCTATTGATTAAAATACTAAACGAGGCTCATGTCACTCACGACATCACCTTGGACAAATTTGGAGGCATCATAAATAACATCACTGCCAACAATCACCTAACTTTCACAGATGACGAGCTGCCGACCGAAGGAAGAGGGCATAATAAAGCACTACACATATCAGTAATGTGCGTCAACCATATAATATCAAGAGTCCTCATTGACAATGGCTCATCGCTGAATGTCATATCTGATGGAGATTATGACCTCAATTTTACAGAAATATATGCAGAATGATTTCTATTCTAACAATATGCGCAACAGTTTGATAAATTGTATATTTACTAAACACAAGATTACGGAAGGTCCCTAATAATCAATTCTAATGAATGTCAAACAATATCAATTATTGATTATATGGAGAAATGCATCAGAAACAATTTTTACTCAAGATATTGATTTTCAACCAATCATGTCAAGACAATTAATCATGCAAAGACAGTTATCACAGAATCTTTATCATGCATTCAATCAATATCAAAAACACAATAATTGCAGAAATTTAAACGAGATAAGGGAAAGAAAAGTGTACGCAGATATTTATACTGGTTCAGCCGCCTTGTGACGGCTTACATCCAGTCCTAAGATCGAACCCGATTTAACAAGTTACAGAGTTGGTTTAAATCAACGTCATCAATGTGTCTAATCGACTATGGACTTAAGTCTGAAGCACATTACATTATTTGGTTCATTCAATCGATTTACCAAGTCGATTGATGCCAAACTTATTTCAAAAGAAGTATGTTAGTGGATTGTGCTAATCGATTGCGTAGGTCCCAGACCAATTTCATTTTAAAATTAATTTTGTTAAATTGATTTGTCTGATTAATTTACTAATTATTGGTTTGGCTCTGTGACATTCAAAATCGATTATGACAATCGACATAGACAATCAAAAAATAAAGTTGTGATTGGATCAATCGATTTGCCAAATCGATTAGCTTGCAAGGCATGCCACTGACTTGCACATTTTAATTTCAGTAAATGTACCAATTGATTTGTCTAATCTATGTAAGCAATCAGTTCAGTCTTGGTGAATTAAACAATCGATTTGCCTAATTGATTTAAGGCTAACTGGCTCTCTGACTTGCACAATTTTTCTTCTAATAAATGTACCAATCGATTCACCTAATCGATTGATAGCATACTTGATTTTCAGAAAATGTGAAATCGATTTTGCCAATCGATTGCTTAATCCCAGACTGCACAATTTCATTCAACCCTGTTACAAAATCCATTTTACTAGTCGACGTGCTTTTGAATCTTCAAGCTTTTGTTGATTTCTTGAGTTCCAAGAAATTGTCTCAAGTTTGTAGGGTTGAGTTGTTGTTCCTGAAATTTTTCTCAGTTTACAATGTCAGATTTATTTGTTGATGTATGTTTGTCAATAATATCAAAAACGAACATATGTCTAACAATATCAAAATCGACATTAGCAAAACTACCTTGTGATGGTACATATATGAGACCAAGTTCCATGGTTGTTAGAGCTTTCGATGGGAGTTGTAGAGAAGTATTGGGGGAAATTGAACTCCCAATTCCAATAGGCCGGATCACATTTGAAATCATGTTTCACGTGATGGATATTGTACCCGCCTATAGTTGTTTATTAGGAAGGCCATGGATACATTATGCTAACATAGTTCCGTCAACCTTGCATCAAAAGCTGAAGTAAATGGTAAATGATTAATTGGTAATCGTGTCTGGAGAAAGAGACTTGTTGGTGAGTAAGTTGTCCACCACGCCTTATGTTGAGACAGCAAAAGAAGCTCTAGAAACTGCCTTCCAAACACTAGAAATCGTGGACACTGCTTATGTCGAGACGACACCTATAGAACCACATATGTCAAACACGGCTATTATGGTGACCATGTTCATGTTGAGCAGAGGACACCATCCATGGCACGAATTGAGGAAGGATGAAGAAGGGCTTAAAGAACCGGTGGAAATTCCTGAGAATAGAGATAAGTGGGGTTTAGGCTACAAACCCACCAGGACTGACAAATGGAGATTGGTCAAAGAGAAAAAAGAAAAAAGATTAGCTCGAATTGAAAATCGAGAACCAAGAATTGAAAGGATTCCCATCTGTGACATCTGACACAATTTCCAAAGTGCAAAACCAACAAGTGAGATCCATATTGCAACAGCTAAAGATGACATGTTTGACGGGGAGGCTAATTGGATTCGTCCGTGTGGTGCAGGAGCAGAAATAAGGAATTGCAAAGTAGTCAAGTCACATATAATATTTAATGCAATTCCCATGTAATTCTAAAAGCATTATTATTGTTACTAAGACCTTAAGATGTTTCATTATATTTAGGATGGACACAATGTTGTTTTCCAAATACTTTCAATTTCAATAAATGCATTCTCATTTTGTTTTCTTATTGTTCTTTCTTACCACTTTTATTTTTTAATATTCATTCGCCATTTTTTTCTCTCTCCTTCTTTCTCCTTATCCTAGCCTTGAGTCCTGCAGATTTGGGAATAGTTCATTCACAAACGACTGTACTAAGATCTCACAACAAAATCTTAACCATCTTGTTAGTCAGATAGAAAAAGATAATGAAGAAGATTATGAACCCCTTGTAGATTTGTTAAGAGCGGTAGAATGGGAAACCAAGGGTATCATGCCCTTTGAGGAACTGATAGAAATAGTTAATCTAGGGACGAAAGAAGGAATACAAAGATGTTTTTTCCTGGTCATATCAGAATATGCCTGGACTAGATACTAGCATAGTGGAACATAAATTGCCCTTAAAACCCGATTTTTCTCCAATCAAACAAAAATTAAGGCGAATGAAGCCTGATATGTCATTAAAAATCAGGGAAGAAGTACAAAAAAAATTTGACGCAAGATTCCTCGCTGTGGCAAATTATCCCCAATGGATAGCCAATATTGTACCAGTGCCAAAAAAGGATGGCAAAATACGAATGTGTCTCGATTATAGGGACCTTAATAAAGCCAGTCCTAAAGATGATTTCCCATTACCTCATATCGATATTTTGGTTGATAATACGGCTCGCCATTCACTCTTTTCCTTTATGAATGGTTTCTCTAGGTATAATTAAATTAAGATGGCAACTAAAGATATGGAAAAAACGACTTTCATCACTTCTTGGGGAACATTTTGTTACAAAGTAATGCCTTTTGGTCTGAAGAACGCTGGGGCAACCTACCAAAGAGCTATGGTAACCCTATTGCATGACATAATACATAAAGAGGTCAAAGTTTATGTAGACGACATGATTGCTAAGTCACCAACAAAAGAAGAACATATTATTGATTTAAAGAAACTCTTCGAAAGACTTAGAAAGTTTAAGCTAAAGCTCAATCCTTCCAAATGCACTTTTGGTGTGAGATCGGGCAAAGTATTGGGATTTGTGGTTAGTTAGAGAGGAATAGAGGTTGATCCCGATAAGATTCGAGCCATTGCAGAAATGCCTTCTTCGAGTACAGAAATATAAGTTTGAGGTTTTCTTGGGAGACTAAATTATATTTCAAGATTTATATCACAACTAACTGCTACTTGTGAACCGATATTTAAACTTTTACGGAAAAATCAGCCAGTTGTGTGGAATGAAGAATGTCAAAATGCATTTGAAAAAATCCGACAATATTTGCAAAAGCCTCCAATTATAGCCCCACCAGTTCTGGGCCGACCCTTGATTATGTATCTTACAGTCCTCGACGAGGCCATGAGATGCGTACTGGGGCAACATGATGAAATAGAAAGAAAAAAAAAGCATGCCATTTACTATCTAAGTAAAAAATTTACAGATGTTGAAACAAGATATACAATGTTAGAACGTACTTGTTATGCCTTAGCATGGGCAGCTCATCGCTTGAGGTAATAAATGCTTTACCATACAACTTATTTGATATCTAAAATGGATCCAATCAAGTACATTTTTGAAAAGCCCGCTCTCACAGGGCGAATTGTTCGATGGCAGGTGATGTTATCAGAATATGATATTACCTATGTTACTCAGAAAGCCATCAAAGGGAGTGCCTTGGCAAATTATCTAGCTAATCAACATGTGGATGATTATAAGTCGATGCAATGCGAATTCTCAGAAGAAAGCATCATGGTTTTGTCTGAAAAAAATGATGATGGAAAATGGACCTTGTTGTTCGATGGGGCCTCAAACATAATGGGGCATGAGATTGGGGTTGTTTTAATATATCCCAAAAAAGGTTCATACCTATCATAACACGATTGTGTTTTAATTGTACCAATAATATGGCAGAATATGAAGCTTGTGCCATGGGAATTTTAGCGGCTTTGGAATCAAAAGCGGAAGTTCTAGAAGTATATAGAGATTCAGCCCTAGACATTAATTAGCTTAACCAAGAATGGGAAACTCGAGATAAGTAGCTAATACCTTATTTTACCTACATAAAATAATTGTCTTTAGAATTTGACAAAATCATGTTTCACCATGTCCCTCGAGAAGACAATCAATTGGCTGATGCTTTGGCTACTTTATCATCTATGTTCCAAATAAATAGAAATGATGAAATCCCATCAATTAAAATGAAGAGTTGAGATTATCCGGCCTATTGCCATGTAACGGAAGAAGAAACTGGCGGAAAAGCGTGGTATCACGACATCAAACATTATCTTACAAATAGAGAATATCCTCCTGGAATATTGGAGAATGAGAAAAGAACTCGGAGACGGTTAACCGCGTGCTTTTTTGTGAACGAAAATATTTTGTATAAGAAGAATAACGATATAGTACTCCTTAGATGTGTTGATGTCAATGAGGCGAAAGAAATTCTACAAGATATCCACGATGGCTCTTATGGGATCCATATGAATGGACACGCCATGTCTAGAAAGATTCTATGGGCCTGATGTTATTGGCTCACCCTAGAAAAACATTGTTTTAATTATGTAAAGAAATGTCATAGGTGTCATATATATGCTGATAATATCCACGCCCCACCAGTGCCCCTGAACACCGTTTCAACGCCTTGCCCATTCTCAATGTGGGGCATAGACTTCATCGGAATGATCGAATTGAAAGCATCAAATGAACATCGCTTCATCTAGGTGGCAATTGATTACTTTACCAAATGGGTAGAGGCCGCTTCATACGCCAATGTAACCAAAAGGGAATTAATATGTCGTTATGGTCTACCAAGCAAGATTATTATTGACAATGCCACAAATTTAAATAACAAAATGATGGATGAATTGTGTATCACCTTTAAAATTTAACATCACAACTCGTCCCCGTACAGACAAAACATGAATGGTGCAGTTGAAGCAGCAAACAAAAACATCAAAAAAATTATTCATAAAATGGTTATAAAATACAAAGATTGGCATGAGATGTTTCCGTTTGCACTACACGGGTATCGTACTTCGATACACACTTCAATTGGGGCAACCCCTTTATCCTTAGTATATGGGATGGAGGTTGTGCTACCTATTAAAGTAGAAATCCCCTCGCTAAGAGTATTAATGGAAGCTAAACTAGAGGAGTTAGAATGGGTACAAACACGTTTTGATCAATTGAATTTGATTGAAGAAAAAAGGTTGACGGCCTTATGCCATAGACAATTATACCAGAAAAGACTGAAAAAAGCGTATGAGAAAAAAATACGTCCTCGAGAATTCCAGAAAGGAGACGTGGTACTAAAAAAGATCTTACCCATTCAAAAGGATTATCGTGGAAAATGGACTCCTAACTATGAGGGCCCATACGTTGTGAAAAAAGTTTTTTCAGGTGGAGCTTTGATCCTTACGAATATGGATAGAAAAGATTTAGCTCTTCCTATAAACTCAGACGCCGTAAAAAAGTATTATGCTTAAATAATGAATACCCGCTAGGTTGAAAACCTGAAAAGGCGACCTAGGTAAAATTAGGATACAAAAAAAATATACCTGCTAGATTGAAAACCCAAAAAGGTGACCTAGGCAAAAACTAGGGTAAAAAAACAAAAACAAAAAAAAGAAACCCGCTAGGTTGAAAATCAGGCAACCTAGGCAAAAATTAGGGTACACAAAAAATATATGTTGGGTTGAAAAATCAAAAGGGCGACCCAAGAGAAGAAGAAAATTAAAGACAAAAACAAGGATAAAGAGTATGTACTTGAAGTGACAAGACCAACAATATGGATCATATTATGGCATGAGAAGTTAGTATAGTCTACTTTTGAATTACTAGTAACCAAGTTGGGTCTTCCACCCATTTCTTTTGTTTTATCGTGTATATATGTAATTTCTTTCAATATATTGATATATACTATTGTCACCTTTATAATTTAACTCTTTTTCTTCAATGTACTTATGGTTATCATGTATTGGAAAGCAAAACATTACCATACCTCAATATAGTGAAATCGGATATAATATAGGTTGTTTATAGTACAAGACAAACGACAACATGAGATTCAACTTCAAATCACACTATTAATTATTCTTCAAAAAATAAAGAGAAAAGAACGAAAGAAAAGGAAAAATAGAAGAGGACAAAGATCAAAGATATCACGTTCAAGAAAAGGGTATAAGTGTTTTTTCTCATTCATGATTTGAATGGTCGTGTCCAATAAAAATATTAATAAAAATCGACATATTTATTCATTCATTCATGACATTTTATAAATTTAAAGCCGAGAAAACGACCCGCATGTTGAAGTCGGGAAAACGACCCGCACCCGAAGCCGAGAAAATGACCTGCACGTTGAAGTTGGGAAAATGACTCGCACACAAAGCCGACAAAATGACCCGCGTGTTGAAGTCGGGAAAACGACTCGCACCCGAAGCCGAGAAAACGACTCACACGTTGAAGTTGGGAAAACGACTCGCACACAAAGCTGGGAAAACGACCCGCACGTTGAAGTTGGAAAAATGACTCGCACACAAAGCCGAGAAAACGACTTGCACCCAAAGTCGAGAAAACGAACTGCACGTTGAAGCCAGAAAAACGACTCGCACCCCGAAGCCGAGAAAACGACCCGCATGTTGAAGTTGGAAAAACAACTTGCACCCGAAGTTGAGAAAACGACCTGCACGTTGAAGTCAAGAAAACGACTCGCACCTCGAAGCCGAGAAAATGACCTGCATGTTGAAGTGAGAAAAACGACTCGCACTCGAAGCCGAGAAAACGACCCGCACGTTGAAGCCGGGAAAAAAACTCGCACCCGAAGCCGAGAAAACGACCCGCATGTTGAAGCCCGAAAAATGACTCGCACCCGAAGCCGAGAAAACGACCCGCACGTTGAAGCCGGAAAGACGGCTCGCACCCGAAGCCGAGAAAATGACTTGCATGTTAAAGTCGGGAAAATGACTCGCACCCGAAGTCGAGAAAACGACCCGCATGTTAAAGTCGAGAAAACGACTTGCACCCGAAGCTGAGAAAACGACCCACATGTTAAAGTTGGGAAAACGACTTGAATTCTTTCAAAAAATTATTGTTCGGACAAAATTAGAATTGTTATCTTATTTTTATTTTGATTCTCAAGTTAATTCTAAGTAAAGAGGGGCAGCTATTGACATATAATTTTGTCCGATTTTTATTTATTTTTTTACTTTTTATTAAAAAAAAGGAAATAATAATAATAATAATAAATATATAAATATATGTGAAGAAATATAAAAATTAAAATAAATAATTAGGGATATAAGCTTTAAACAATCACAAGTGTTTTCGGTTCTTGTTTGTCTCTAATTCTTGTTCAGACTCTTTTCTAAAATATAAAAAAATAAATAAATAAAGAAAACTGAAAAGAAATGAATTGATGGTCATAAAAATCGATGCAATGATGATCAAAATAAATGAAAAAACCGAAAAGATATTGATTTATGGTCATAAAAATCAGAATAATGGGGAGCAATTGAATAGAAAAGAAACCGAACAAATGAATCAATGACAATAAGAATTGGTATAATTGTGGCCAATTAAAAGAAAAGAAACCGAAGAAAAAAATAGATTAATGGTAATCAATTGACAATTATTCTCTTGTCTTATGCAATCTACACCCAAAAGTCTATAAATAGTCTGCCACAAGAGGGCAAAACAAGAGGACAATTCAAAACACAAATTGAGAGCACAGAAAAAATAGAGAGATTAATTACCAAAAGAGAATAAGAGAATCTAATCTTGAAATAATCAGTCTAACAAAAAAATAATTCAGCAGTAAGATATCATTTTCTTATTCTTTTCTCTATTATGTTTATTAGTTTTTTGTTTTTGCATCTTTTTAAAATATATATATTTTTCTCTTTCTATTTTTTTTTTCTGTTTATAAAAAATAAACTCATATGTTAAGCTTTCCTTTTATTTTTTAAATCATTTAATCCAAAAATAATTTTCTTTGCAACATAAAATAATAAAAAAAAATAACTAATTGATGTCTATGGATCAGTACAACAAATTTCATCATTTTGTAATGTAATAGAAAATTCATAATACGTATTTATCAAATAAAATAAAAAATTATAACAGATAAATGTTTTTACCCTTAAGATTAAAATGAATGATTGTAGCCGCATGATGAAATTCATCATCGCTCATTGCACCATATTATTTACTTTCAATCGTCAGTGGCCTTTGTGTCGCGACAAATCCGACAACGTACGAGCTAATCATTTAACATATTATTTCACCGTCGTGTCCATCTGTCTCGTTCACATACTGCCACGATACGTTTTTTTAAAGAAAATTAATTTTTTTTCTTTACTTTAAAATAGACAAATATTATTATTATTATTATTATTATTATTATTATTATTATTATTATTATATTTATCATCATTATTATTATTATCACTTTTTTTTATACCTATATAAATAAAAAATAATAATAAAATCGGTCAACACATAAATATTTTTCTACTCAAGAACTACGTGTGTTTTGATTTCCCTATTGCACCTAGGGATACGTAGGAGCAAGTTCTTCCCCTTGTCAAACCAAATTAATAAAAATACTTCGTTTTCTTCTTTCATTAATGAAAATAATTTAATTTTTTTTATTATTCTTTTTGGGGTAAAAATAAATAAATAAATAAATAGTTTGTATATAAATAATTATAGGGTAACCGTTTTAACGGACCTTGTAGGGTGATAATACTTCCCTACTCGTAATTGACTCCCAAATCCAAATTTTTTATTCAAAAATATTATTGTAGGTTTTATCCAATTTTTCCTTTAATAAAAATAAAATTGGTGGCGACTCCTTTTTCGCGGAGAAACTGGGCGCGACATCACGCTAAAATCATTAAATTCTCTTCAACTTTTGACAAAATCAAACTAATTATCTATTTGAGCAACGATATTTGAACACAATTTTAAACACAAATACAAACTCAAATACATGTGGCCCTCACATAATCTCTATCTTCATTTAATTTTCTGCTTTTTTATTCTCCACACAATCTCTCTCTTCAATTAATTTTCCCCTCTTTTTACTTTTCCCCTTTTTTATCTCTCTTTTTTTACTTTTTTTTCTTCCTCTATAAAAATAAATTTCAAAAATTCGTCTTCCTTTTCTTTCATAATTCCTAGGTCAAATCAACATTGTAATCATTTTATGCATTTTGAATATTAATCTTATATAGGGTTGTTTTCGGATCAAAACAAAGTTTTCAAAAATAAGTTTCAACTACTAAATATATTATTATATTAAGTTGAGTTATAAACTAAGTCATCCCCTTCAGTGGTGTCTATAATTGTGTAAATAGATTATTGACAACTTTTCATTATATGTATTTTTTTGTTATTGGATTTAGTCTTATATATTTTCTATCGATAATTAATTTAAGGAGTTATATAATATAGTTTGTTGATTTTACTTCTTAGATTTAATAAAATGTTTATGTTCTTATTTATTTGATTAAGTAGAGATTTTTCGTAGTTTGACATTGTTTCATTGTTTTAATGTAGTGCGGAATTTGGGTAAGAAATCCACATGACACTTGTGGAGTATTTCAACTATTTCTAGAGTTCTAGAAATCTAATTGGAGTCAAACCAAATGCGAATGAAAATCAAAATTCATAGCTATATCTTTCATGAAGACACTAGCATCAAATTCAGACTCAAAAGAGGAGAGAAATCCAGTAAACATCATACTGTAGATGTTGTGTTATGGAGCACAAATGATTGCGCTTGGGGCACATTTCTACAGTATTTTGACATCCTGCTTCTGCCCAGGAGAACCCATGGCAAGCGCATGATGTTGGAACCAAGTTGGTTTTACATTTAGAATTTTGATGTTAACAAAAGTATTTTAAGAAAATAATATATTTGACTTTAAAGAGTACGAAAGAATATTTATGTAATTGAAGAAAATCTAAAATAAGATTTGATTCCAAATTATAATTGATGGAAATCTAAAATAAGATTTAATTCAAATTTATAATTGAAGAAAATCTAAAATAAGATGTGATTCAAAATTATTATTGATAAAAATGAAAAATAAGATTTGATTCAAATTTATGATTGAAGAAAATCTAAAATAAGATTTGAATCAAATTTATAATTGATGAAAATCTAAAATAAATTTTGATTCATATTTATAATTGAAAAAAATCTTTGACCAAGTTGAAAAGAAGATATGGTCAAGATTTGATCAACATTTAATGAATATTTGAAGAATATTTGGTCAACATTTAATAAAAATTTGAAGAATATTTGATCAACATTTAATGAAGATTTGAAAAAGATTTGAAGAATATTTGATGAACACTTAATAAAGATTCAAAGAATATTTGTTCAACATTTAATGAAGATTTGAAGAATATTTGATCAACATTTAATGAAGATTTCATCATAAATTCAAGAGATTATTTGAAGAATTTACAAACTCAATCTACACAAAATAAGAACAAAATCAATATGAAGAATTTACAAACTCAATCTACACAAAATAGAAATAAAATCAATTTTAAGAATTTAGTAACTCAATCCGAACAATATAGAATTTAGAATTAAACAAAGACTAAATTTAAGCCCAAATTTTCACTATAAATAGACACTCAAGGCTGAAGGAGAAAAATATCGAAAATAGAAAAGAATTTAAGATCTCAAGCTCAAAGTTCTCAATTCATCTTAAAGTTCAAAGAGAGAAACACTTGTTCAAGTTATAAATATTTTTTTAGTGTATTTTTCTTACAGTGTAAGAGTTATTATTGTTATCTGCTTTGTTAGAAGCAACTACTTAAGTTCCAATCTTTTGTATCCAACTAGATAGTGGTTTAGTTCTTTCTTCAATATGGGGTTGTTAGGTTGTTAGGAGAAGACTTGACTTGTATGGTCGAGGTGGTTAGTTCCTCAAAAGTTTGGGGTTGATAGGTTGTTTTGGAAAACTTGGCTTGTAGGGTCAAGGTGGTTAGTTCCTCAAAAGTCTACGGTTGTTAGGTTGTTCTGGAAGACTGGCTTGGAGGGTCAAGTGCTTTGTAATTCAAGGCATTTGAATTAATCGATTAAAGCCTTCTGAATGCAGGGATTGAATGTAGCTAAGTAAATGGTGAACCAAGATAAAACTACGAGTCAATTTATTTATGCTTTCATTGTTTGTTGCTTTTGAATCTGATTGCTTCTTATCTAAGTAATTCATAAAAATCAACCAACATTCATCAAATTAGCAAAAAGTTATCAACTTTAGTAAACACAATTTCACCCCCCCCCCCCTTCTTGTATTTGCATCTTCAAATGACATTAGAGCTTGGTCTCATGGTTGAGCATTTTACATTGTTTGAGATAAGATCCAAGGGTTCATTATGTCTAGATTTAGTGAAGAAGCTACTGGAGGAAACATCAATAAACCACCTCTATTTGATGGAGAACGTTTTGAGTATTGGAAAGACAGGTTGAGAAGTATCTATATTTCACAAGATCCTGAACTTTAGGACTTGGTGGAAGATGGTTATATTGCTCTGAAGAATACTGATGGAATTGAAATTCCAAGAAAGAAGGTGAATGTTGATCAGAAGAAGATGTACAAGATGCGTCATAAGTCCATAACATTCATGATAAATTCAATCACCATCAAGGAGTTTGACAAGTGCACCAACAAATTGACAACAAAAAGTATTTATGATAGTCTCATTCTGACCTCCTACTAAAAAGAAAAACCCAACCACCTACTAAAAATAATATGAGTTGTTCAAGATGGAAGAAGATGAAGATATTGAAACAATATTTTCCATATTCCATACCCAGGTCTCAGATTAAAGGTACTTGAGAAGAGTTATACTACTGCTGATCATGTGAAGAATATTTTTAGGAGTCTAAAAAGTAAGTGGAGACCTAAGATCACTGTCATTCAAGAAGCAAAGTATCTAAGCACTCTTAAGCTTGAAGAATTAATCATCTCTCTCAAATCACCTGAAATTGAGCTTGTCGAGGATGAGCCCAAGAAGAAGCAACCAATCGTGGCTTTGAAATCCAAGCAGAAGAAAGTTCTAAACGCATCATTAGAATCAGAGGATAATGATTTATATAATCAAAATCTGAACTCAGAGGAAGAGGATATTGCTTTCATAACTAGGAAAATTCGAAATATGTGGCACCACAAAAACAAGAAATTTCCCCAAACATATTCCAAGCAATCCAATAGAGGGAATGATGATAAATATGACAAGAAAAATCATCATCTGCTATGAATGCAATGAACCTGGACATATCAAGTCAGAATGTTCAAATATGGAGAAAGGGAAACACCAGAGGAAAGATTTCATACCGAAAAAGAAGAGTATGATGGCTACTTGGGATGATTCTGAGGAATCCTTTGACGATGAACAAGCAAATTTGGCTATGATGGCTTATACCAACTCTACCTCTAGATCCAACACAAATTATGACTTTGGAAGTGAATCAACATATGTAGAAATTGGGGTATTTTCTGAATTCACTCGATATGATTTAGTTACTGCTATAAATGATTTTTTAAAAATGAATCACAAATTGTCTTTAAAACTGAAAAGCACTTAAGAAAGAAAATACAAATCTAACTGAAAAAATTAATGTTTTAAAGAATCAAAGTGCTAAATTTAAAACAGAAAATGCAACTCTGAAAACTAATCTTACTGAACTTAAGACAAATAATACAACTCTGAAAACTGATATTACTTAACTTAAAACAAAAATGCAAATATGAAAACTGATATGATGAATTGAAGGCTGAAAATCTAACTCTGAAAAGTAATTATAGTTTAATACCAATTGAAAATACCACATGTAACTCTAATAAGTATGAAGAAATATTTCAATATTTTCTTGATAATGGTATAGAAAGAAGCAAGTATGCATCTATGATTTATGGTGTCAGTAGGAATGGTAAAAGAAGAATACGATTGCAAGAAAAAGTAATTGATTCTAAGTTTATTTCCTCTAATTATTTATGTACTATTTGTTATAAGAAAGGTCACACTAAAATATCTTGTCCTATGCCAACCAGATTTGGGTACCAAAGGATAAAAAAATTTATGTTATAGATGTTCTAAGCAACCAAATTCAAACACCAGCCATGGTGCTTGACTGATGGATGCTTGCAATATATGAAGGAAAAAGGTCTATATTCTAAGACCTAACAAATAGAAGCCTACTAACTATGGTGGAAGAAGGACTAGTCAATATAATCCATATCATAACCAAAACCATATGATGAGCCAAAAATATCTGGAGTATCAATAGACTCAAAATTGAAAGAGAAATCACACATATCAACATAACTAGAACTACTAGAAGAATTAGAATTACAATTAGAGAAACCTGATACATCAACAGAAACAGAAGAGGCGAATTAAAAGTCAAAATCAAAAGACTTCTTTGAACACTCCAATCAAATTCATCAAGAGTACAAGCGTTAATTGGAGTTCAAAACCATTCAACTAGACTCTCTAATAAGAGAATATGCAAACTCTGAATCTGAAAACCAGAAAAGAAGAACTAAGAGGGTTTTCATAGTGAAATTTAAATTGTTAACATATAGGAGATAACAAGAAGCTTGAAATTAAAAATCAAAGCTAGATAAGTATTTTGCAGGTTCTCAAGAATTTAAGAGGAATGATGTTTGGGATCTAGTACATAGACCATAGAAGAACATTATTGGAACCAAGTGGGTTTTCAAAAACCAGTTAAATGAAATAGGTGAAGTGGTTAGAAACAAGGCAAGACTTATCCCACAATGCTGCAGTCAACAATAGGGCATTGATTATATTGAGATATTTTTCGTAGTGGTCAAGTTAGAAGTTATTCACTTTCTACTTTCTTTTGCTGCAAATAATAACATTACATTATTTTCAGCCCATTATATAAGTGAAGAAGTCAATGTTAAACAACCCCCAAGTTTTTAAAGTTCTAAATTTCCAAATCATGTTTTTAAACTTAAGAAATCTATGTATGGTCTAAAACAAGCACCTAAGGCATGGTATGATAGACTTAGTAACTTCTTTCTTAAAAATAACTTTGAAAGAGGACAAGTTGATGATACACTCTTTAAATGACATTCTTATTATTCAAATTTATGTTGATGACATTATTTTTGGATCTACTAATGGCATTTTTGCCAAGAACTTTCTAAATTAATGCAGCTTGAATCTCAATGGAGTATGATGGGAGAACTTAAGTTCGTCTTGCGGATAAAAATTCAGCAAAGTCAAAAAGGTATGTACATTCATCAAACTAAATATATAAAAGAGCTTCTTAGGAAGTTTAAGATGAATGATTGCAAACTTATGGCTACACCAATGCACCCTACTTGTTCACTTGAATAAAAACAATGATTCAGGCGGGGAAAACAAACTTGTCCAAAAACTCTATAGAGGAATGATAGGATTCTTACTGTACCTTACCGCGTCCATACCTAACATCATATTTAATGTGCATGATTTCAAGCTAACCCTAGGGAATCACATTTCACTGTTGTTAAGAGAATCTTTAGATACATAAAAGACACTACCAAACTTAACTTGTGCTACAAGAAATCTACTAAGTACAAACTTAGTGGATAATGTGATTCTGATTATGTTGGAGATAAACTTGAGAGAAAGAGCACTAGTGGCAAATACACATTTTTAGGTGACAACTTAATATCTTGGTCAAGTAAGAGACAAAATACAATTGCAATATCAATAACTGAGGCTGAATACATTTAAGCAGTTGGCTGCAATTCTCAACTTCTTTGGATGAAACATCAACTTGAGGATAAATTGCAATAAAAGTCAAACAACAAATATTATGTGCTAAAGCGCAAATGCTTGAGTATGGGGGTGCATTCCTACAGTATTTTGACTTTCTACTTATGTCTAGGAGCACTGGGGCGCATATAAGTTTAGAGACTTATGTCATAACAGAGAAACTCATAGGAGACTGCTTCTAAAACTATTGAATGGGTTTTATCAAGAATCATTCATGATTCTTTCTTGTAATTCTTATTTAATCCCTTATTTTTCCTGCTTTGATTTCTAGATATATGAGCGAGTTTATTGAATTATTTTTCTCATATGTATGCTTAATCCTTGACCAACTTTAAACCTTTTTATGATTCTTATTTTAAAACGAAAGTAGATTTTACAAATGCTTGACATGAGAAATTCAAGATATTGTAGTCTAGAGATAGATGTAGGTCATGAAACCAATCGAATTATTTGAAAAGGCAATAGTTTAATAAGAGAATTATTGCACTACAAAACTTAATTCTAATCTTAAATCCACTAAGGAAATAAGGGTTACTATGGAATTAAAGGTTATTCCGCTAAGGAATTAGGGCAAGAATAGTAAAGAGAACAACGCAAGATTAATAAAGAGAATCCGATAATAGTTCAACAAAGGAATTTAGTAATTAAGATCAAATTAGAAACCAAAGTTGAATTCGAAGTTAACCTCATCACTAACATGTTTCTTATTAAAAAAGTTCAATACTATCACACTTGTTTAAACGTTATTAAGTTTTTGGCGTCGTTGTCTGGGACTGCCAGATCACTATTGAGTTATAATTTATTTACTTATTTGAATTCTTTTGCTTTGCAATAAAATTTTTGTTTTTTGTTTTATTTTTAAATTAGAAAAAAAAAACTCTTTTTTATTTTTTTCTTCTACTTTTATTTTTTAGCTTGCTAATATCGTATGGTAGTGGTTTGTTTCTTCTTTGTTTTAGATAACTATCCACAATAAAGCATGTAAGATTTTAATGATTATATCATACTACAAGTATTCAAAACTTTGATACTTGTTTTATACCTGTTGAATTACGCATAATTGAGGGACAAAACTTGAGAGATACATTTGAAAAAGAACTCCTTAGCTGCGGCTTCTTAGGTGTGACTTTTGTGGATAAGAACAAATAAATGGAACTTGTTTTGATTACTATGTCCCACCACCAGAAGATGAAGATCTATTGGTCATAGAAATAGAAGACGATGAGTGTTACATGAATAAAAATCAAATGGGAACAAATTATATTTTCTCAAACTCAATGCAAAGAATCTTATGACAAGGACTCTAATATCAAGGATATTTTGGTTGAATTCATAAAGATTAACATGGTTTTAACTGAAATATTTGAAAAATAATACGAGAGGTTATTTGAGCTAGTGGTTGTGTTTGAGAAGGTGAAGGAGCTGTTGAAGATTGAAGATGATTTTATTGTTGTGGTAGAAGAAGATAAGCAAGAGGAAAATACCAAAAAGGAAAAGCAAAAGGAAGAGAAAAATGATGTTCTAGATTCATTTTATGCTTTGTTCATCAATATCCAAATGAAAAGCACATGGAAACAACATTATTTATTTCTCAAGTTCATGGAATTTCTACCAAATAAAATGAAGAAAGATGATGTGTTATTTGTGTTATATATTCCACCTTGATAGTGGATTAGACGTCAAGCTAATGGAGCTAAAGAAGCGCTTCGTGGGAGACAACTCATAGGTAGAGGTAGCTTTTATTTTTACAATCTTTTTTTTCTTATTTGAATTTATTTGTTTTAATGGTGTGTTAACACGCACTATGATGAAGAAATTTTATCAAAGTTGAAGTTGGTCTTAAGTTATTTGTGATTTCGAGTTTTAAATTATAAATCTTCGATCAAGTTCATTGTCAATTGGATGAGTTTCACCTATGCATGCATTGTTTATTACTTTTAGTTTGTGGAACTCTTACTTGACATTATGTAGTGATATTTATTAGCATCATTTTGATAGTTCATACTCTCTCTTGCTATCCTAGATGTGATATCCCTTTAGAATTTACATTAATTCTGACTTGCATCACTTGTCATTTAAGCATACACTAGGTCAATTTTGTTTAATCGTGTGAGCCTTTATAAATACTATGTGCAAATTTTATCCTTTACTAGCCCCATTGAGCCTTGCGCTTTTCTTTTAGTTACTAGCCACATTACAACCCAAATACATGACTTTAATTAAATCACCTTACTTGGAGTTAGGTAGTAAAGGTTTTGTCTCGTCTTGGTAAATTTTTAAGTTTGGGGTTGTAGAAAACGAATAAGAAGAAACTAGCCATCTTCGCCGTCTCTTACGTTATAGTAACGATACTTAATTTTTGCAATAACCACAATACTATCACAATGGCTCAACACAACTAACATCACTTTTTCCTACAAAGGAATCTCTACTAGCAAACATCTTACCCAATTAACTTTTTCACAAATGGTTGTTGGTGCTATCATTTCATACTCTATGTTGGAGCGAGACAAATCAATATGTTTCTTTGATTTCAAATATACAAGACCTTAGTTATGCTAAATATATACACATTGGTTGCTTTAGAGTCATCTGATAAGGTGTTCCAATCAGCATCGTTGTATCCTTAAGGGACAATGGAAAATCTTTGATAATGTAATCTAAGGTTCATGGTTCTTTTTAGGCATCTCACTACCCTATCAATATTTTGTCAATGCTCTATACTAGGTCTACTAATAAACCTGCACAATGATCCCATGGTGTAGGCAATGTCAAGTCTGATATAGTCAGTGGCATACTTGAGGCTGCCAATGATGCTCGCATATTCAAGTTATCTAACACATTTACCAATGTTTTTGAAGAGTTTGACACTTGGATCATATAGTGCGCAGACAAATTTATTATCAAATTAATTGTATTTCTCTAAGATCTTTTCAACACAGTGAGACTGATTTAAAGAAATTCTTATTTTCAACCTAATAACATTAATACCAAGGATTACACTTGCTTCTATTATAGGTGGTCCACCATAGATCAATGCTTAAAAGTCACTCCAAATTTTAACGATGATCAATGATACTTCTCAAAAGTCTAAGTTACAAGCTCTCTTCGTATTTATGGTTGAGATGGTGACCTGGTTGATATCGGTTTGACAAGTTGAGTTTTGGGATACACATTTTTTTATCTTATTTTTATGGAACTGACATCAATTAAGTCATTTTTTGAGCCATAAAGACCGATAAAACAATCAACTTATACTTTTGAGGAGTGTCGTTGATCATTATTAGAGTTTCAAATGACTTTTAAATATTGATCTATAGTGAATCACTTGTAAAGGTAGTCCATTGTAACGTCCATCCCAAGTTTGATATGTCATTCTGATTATGCCTTCATTCTCATTTTTATTGGAAGACATCAATAAATTCAATGATTAAGTTTATTTAAGTGTGTCATCATAAGGCCATTTAATGAATAACATACATTTTATTCAATAAATTTTCATTAAATTTTATATGATCATAATATTTCTTTAACCATAGCTGCAAACCGGATTATTGATTCATTGTTTATGGACTTCTTGTGTAGGCAATATAAATAACTACTTCATTATATAGTTCCTATCTAGAGTGAATATGTCTTCCAAATACAGTGGCATTTATTTTTATGTTTTTATTTATTGTGGAGTCAATACTATGTTTATAGTCTTAAGTTGAGTTCTATCATTATTTATGAGAATGAAAAGTGTACAACTGATAATACATATTTTTTTAGATCATTATAATGACACTAGAACTTGATATTATAAAAAACACTTATAGAATGTATGACATTTTAAAAAGTTTATCAAACAGTGTACGAGTCAAGATAAAACACGCCGAAAAGACTTGTTTTAATTTGTTAAGACAATCGACAATTTTAAAAGCAATCGAGAGATGTTAAATACAATGGATGGCAAGCATAAATTGGACCTACACAAAATTCAAACATTACATCTTTTGTGTGTGACAAATCTAGAAGAAAAACTGAAAAAACAAATTAGAAGCAATATGCATTATACCAAACACTCAACAAATTTATGTCAAAGACAAATTTTGTCTTAATTTCAGTTTAAGTTTTACTTTAGCTAAGCAATTTTCAAATAGTAAGAAGCATATTTATTTTCCATGATTGCACACAAGACTAAATCTAAAAGCATCTTACAAACCTATTGTCGATTGACACCATATTGCCAAGAAACAAATGCAACTTAAAAACATATTGATCTTGAACAGATTTAAATAATGGTCACAGTTACGATCGTGTAAAGGATTTTGTGATTTTGGCCTTTATATATGTTGCAATGTTTAAGACACTTTATTTTTTTTAAACTCTAATTTATATAATTTGAGTATTTTGGGTTGAATTTATGAAACATTTAGTCAGTTTTATTTTAATTTTGAGAATTAAATATCAAAAATATATTTTATTAGAGTTCATAATATGTTTAATATTTATATATATTTTAATATATATATTTTGAGACCCGATTAAAATTATTTGTCGAAGAATAATTTAATTATGTTACAAAAAATTTAATATCGTGCAGATTTTTAAAAATGTTACTTGTAGCTGAAAATTTTATATATCAATTGAGTCGCAGCGAGAGTATATATTTTTATCAAAATGGGTTGAGATGTGAGTGAGGTGATGTGTATAAAAGTTGTTAGATAATTGTTAGTTTGGAAACAGAAAGGAAAACCTCCAGCCTCGCGTGAGAGGTAAGAATGCAGAAAGGAAACAGAAAGCTAAACCTCCAGCCTTGCGTGACTTCTTCTTCTTCCTCAATTCAAAAGTGTTGGTGTGAGTTTTAAAACAAAACACAAATCATCATTTTTATTTTAGTCTAAGCTCCATTTTCAGAAGTGACAGAAGGGAAAGTTGCTCCTTGTCACATTACGGTGCAAGTGAGCTAGTTTTCGAAGCGATGACGCGAGTGAAAATTTTACCGTAATTAATTGTGGTGCCGTAATCGGTTGTTAAAACTACAACAAATATAAGGACTCATTCTAAATTTTTAGTTTGCATATAGGGACTCTATATGTGTGATTGATGAATGATTAATGTGTTATAATTGAAAATGTGCAAGTTTTATAACTTTGATGTTAATATTAAATTGGCCTGGGAGAAGTGTGCAGAATTTTGTCTCTTCATGATTAAGTGCAATGTATATTGTTTTGTCTTTTATGTTTGTCTCGTAGAATTGGTGTAGTATTCGGTGATCACATTTGTTGTGTTGATGTTCTTTATGAATGTTGTTATAGTCTTGTGTGGCACTCACTGTGCTTCCAAGAATCACACTATATCGATAAAATTTCTTTGCCCTTTTCAAAAAAAAAACATAGTATCCCTAAGTTGTATCTTATAGAAAGCCAATCCCTTAGTGTATGGCCAACAACTGTCTATAGGTTCCAAACACAACTGCAGTATTTTAATTCTTTATTACAATTTAATCATTTCATTTTTATCTTTTTATCTTATTTTCATTTTCAATTCAAATAATTGGGGGTTCTAAAATGAATCACGATTAGAAAATAAAATTTATGAGATTTAAAAGATATTGTGAGAAGTGGTGTTAGGGTTTCAAAGAGGAGGAACATGGGACTTTTCAAAGTTTTAAATGATTTATTATGTTTAAATTGTTGAGATTTTGAGAATAAACAAAAAAAATTGGAGAACTTTGGATGAAGGGAAATTGACTGGAGGATTTTACTATACCATTTAGCCATTTAAAGCATGTGTGGATCGTTCAAATTTAATTTGAAGTAGTTTATGTACAAAAATGTGGAGTTTTGAAATTGGCGGTAAATAAATTTGAGGTGTTTGAGTTATGTAATGAGTTATTTTCAAATATATGAGTTTGAACTGAAGCTGAAATTTTATAAAAAAAAAAATTAGAGTTGTTAAAGTTGTGAAAATGTTCAAATTTTAATTAAGTTAAAGAGTTTGAGCAAAAAGATAGATTGAAATTAAAAATAGTTAGAGTTGAAAATGTTACTATTTTAATTACTCTTGAACTGGGTTTAAAAAGAAAAAAGTTTAGAGTATTTTATTAACTCAAAAATTTATGTAGTTTAATAGTCGATTGTGTGTATGTGAGATTTTGATAATATTTATTTTATTTAGTTTTAACTAAATAATATAGATTATTGGATATTAAAAGTTTGGTGTGTGAGAAATATTTAATTTTGAGAATTTTGTTGTGGTTGGATTAATTTTATTGTGAATAAATTGTTATAAATATTTATGTTTATGTAGTTAGTTCCTTCAGTCTCGAAAAGGAATCGAGACTGTTGGCACGAGTTAGCGGTTGAGAGAATTGGGATATATTAATGTTGTTGTGGTGATTAAATTTTGATGTGATTGTGTATTCATAACTGATAATATGTGTGTTATGAATTTTATTGAGGAAAATCTGTTTTGAGTATACTCTGTGATAAGTTTGAAAAATCGTTAGTGTTAAATGAATATTAAAAATGGGGAATCTTTTAACAGTTGCATTTACTTAATGATTGTGGTGAAAATAGTCAGAGTATGCTCATGCATTTCATAGTACATGGTGACCGCGATGGGGCCATGGTGATGGTGGTGACCATGATGGACCACGAGATGATGACATGTGATATGTTGGTTCATCTTATATGACATGTGATATGTGATACTACACATTTTTGTAAATCGTGCTGATCAGTGATAGGTGGCACCTTGATAAATAGTATTGGTATGAGATATGTGGTACATTTATGATTTACGTTATTTTTAGTAAATCGTGTTGACCAGTGATAGTGGCACCTTGGTAAATAGTACTAGTCTGTGATAGGCAGTATATTTACGATTTACGCTTTTTAGTCAATCGTGCTGACCCATGATAAGTGGCACCTCGTTAATTAGTATTGTCTGTGATATGCGGATTATGAATTATGCCCCTTCGAGGAGTGTTTTGGTTGAAATTTCAGAATCATGCATTTTGACATAAACTCATTGCATTAGGATGCTTGACACGTGAGTCATGTTTGATACAATGTGATGATTTTATATACATACTCGATTGTTGTTTGTTATTGTGTCGTAATTTCTTTGAGGTGTGAATTTTAGTTGATTAAGTTTCGATGTAATTATGTGTTCATAATTGATGTTATGAATGTTTGATGTGTGATTGAGGTGTGAATTTCTGGAGATTAATTTGGTGTGAGTTATGAGGTCATAAATATTGGTATTATGAATGTGTGAAGCGTAATTGATTCGGAGCCATTTTAAAACTGAAAATCTGCATTTTTCTTAATTGTATTCGTTACAAGAATGTTGTATTCGAATACGACAATGCAGTTTATTAAAAACTTCATTTTCGACTTTGCTTATGCATTTTTGACATATGAAAACCCTTTCGAGGAGAATGCTAAGTGGAAAGGTTATTTTGTGCATTTCAAATTTAAATGCTAAGTGATATTTGTTCATTTTAGTTGGTGACCCTTTACAATTATTGTGGAAATCTAGGCTTTGCCCTCAGATGAGAACCTGGATCATCCTACCAGTTAGTACCCTGGAGATAGAAATGTAGTTAGACATACCTGACTGTAGATGTCTTAGGAGGATCTTGCGAGGCATATGGAGATCATTCGAGTTATATAGTTTTTGTAGCATGATCATATTAGATGGTTGTATACGGGCTATATGTCTTTCTTTTGTGGTTATATTTATTTCAATTTGGAAGATTGTACTTATACCTTATATTGTCAGCTTGACTTTTATTTTAATGGTCCATGTTCCACTTTTTGAGGTGACGTGGGGAAAGTCGATATTCTTGGTGCAATGCTTTTATGCAGGTGTCTGCCGAGAATACCCTAGGGGTATGAGCTATGTCTGATAGGTCTCATATCCCTAATGTATTTTGTTGTTTAGATACTTTGGATTTTTGTTTCAAAAACTATTTATGTTGCTTGTAAATATTGTTGACTTTTTTTGTTGTGTTACAACTTAAATATTTTATCCAAAAATATTTCTTTCTTTATTTCTGAAATTTGATTTTTGTTTTTTTTTTAAAAAAAAAAAAATAGGTTATTACACAATGCGAATTGTAAGTGTTGTGGTGTGAATTAATCATAACATTGCACAAAGCTTATTCGACATCATATAATGTATAATGCTATTTGAAAAATGAGAGAAAGTTAGAATCGAAGAAGGAGGTAAAATAGTTTGATGATCTTTATTGAGAGATGCTTTTATACCCTATGGATTGAAAAAAAAAAACAAGAATTTTAAATATAATTTTTCTGAAAGAGGTTTTATCAGTGTCATTGTACTTGTCATAGTGTTTCACCATGGTCGTTTTCTTCAATTTTTTTTAGTACTTTAAAATCAAGATAACGATAACAGAGGCTACCAATACCGTTTTGTCACAATTGTTTTATTCATGACATTCCTTTATTTAAAACTTTAATCTTGAATATCCAAATCTTAAAATTGTCAATAAAAATATTTCAATATAATTATACTAAAAATATTTCATATTAATAAGGTTAATTGTAGTTTTGGTTTCTCTAGTATTATCAATTCACGAAATTAGTCATTTTTTTTAAAATCGAGAGTTTGGTTTCCTCCCTCATATTTTTGAACCAAAAATGACGATTTAACATATTTTTACTGACATAACATACAATTTTATGATATAGAACCATCTAGATGTATTAATTATTTATATGTCATTAATTTAATTAAAAATATGAAGAAAAAAATTGAAGTTAAAATCTACGTGTTTTTACGATGTTTTATTTCAATTTTATAGATGTTAATTGTATCATATGTTATATTATTTAAAACATCATATGTCATCATTTATTAATTTAAAAAATTAGACGAATAAAATCAAAGCTATTGACTTTTAAAATTAAAAAACTGAATTATAAAAATTAGTAAAGATAGTAAAATTGCAGTTAAATCTATTAACCTCGTTCTTCTTAATACTGAGTATATATAACATATGTTAAATCAACATATGCTATAAAGTACAAATTACATAATATAAAACCGTAGTTGATTCTAAGTAACCCAAATAGTTACAATCTAAAACATTAGGCAAATTCTAAGTGCATTAAATTGTCCAAACTAAATTGTCAAAGTAGAATAATGATCTTCAAGTATAATTGATCATTATTAGAATTTCAAGCGATTTTTAAGTTCGGTAAACCATATATTACGTTGCTCGAGCCAATCACTCACCCAAAATACTAATATATGAACAGGAACACCGTCTTTAATCATAAATTTGGCATCAAACATGACAACCTCTTCAAGAAATTTACAGTTCTTGCAGAGGTAGAAAACCCATGAGATCTTAACATAACAACCAGAAAGATCAACTTTTCTGAGCTTAGGAAGTGCTAAAGAAAGAGCCTTTACATCAAAATCAACAATGTCAATATATCCAGAGTAACCAAGATCAAGCTCTTGAAGAAAAGGGAAACATTCACAAATTAAAATAAGGTCAGTTTTATAGATATGTAAAATGTGTGAACATGTGAGAGAGGTTAAAGTTTGAAACTTTTTAGCAAAAAGACGCAACCCATTTGCGGGAATAATAGAATGGTGAGAGAGGGAAAGAGAATTGAGGTGTAATGGAAAAAAAGTGATTTCGTAGAGAAGCGCGTCGAGGTTACCGTGGAAGCGCGTGAGGTCGAGGGAGGTGAGGTTGGTGAATCTATGGAAGAGGTTAGGAAGGAAAGAGAGGGTTTGGTTACTGATTTTGAGAGATGATTTGAGACGGTTGGTGATTGAGAGAAATTGTTTTGAAACGAGTGAGAGTGATTTCAAACTTCGATTATTGTTTTTGAGGAATTTGAAGATACACTCCCAACACTCTTCTGGTAAATATAATAAATATGTTGCTGCCATTCTTTTGCTTCAGACTTATATTCTCAATTAGTTAAACTCAGATTACACAATTTCTATCAAATTTAATTCATTGTTGCTCTCAATATATACTATGCTATACATGAAGATTCTATCCTAAATTAAAAAATATTTAATATAATCTTTTTTTCAAAGGGATTTCCTATCAAATTTGCGGTAAATCAAAAAATATCTGTTTTTCTTTTTCAAAAAACATAAAATATATTTTTTAATTGGCGTTAATTTCACCTATGTTTTTTTTTTAATAACTCTTAAATAATTTAAATGTGAATTAAATTTACGTGATGATCTATTATTACTCAATTTACCACACGTGTAAACAGTAATACCCATGTTTACACAATTTATATTAATATAACTAGAAAAAGAAAACGAAAAAAAAAACAAGAGATGAAACTAGCATAAGTATAAGAAAAACATTCATGACATTTCATTGTTAATAATCAAAGAAGCAATAGAAGGAGAACAAATCAAAGCATATTTGATTTTTTTTTTTAAGATAATTATGTTCGAGAATAATATGTATAAATATTTTTAGAAAATTTTATTTAGATTTATATTTAGATTTGAAATATTTAAGAAAAATCATATATCTATCAAATCTATAGCTCAAGTATTTAAATAAACTGATATCATCATCTCAAACAATATCAAATAAAGAACTCATACTTTAAGATTTGATCCCAAAATTACTTAGACAATATATTCTTCTTCTTTCTATCATTCACCAAATTAAATCCCTAACTTTAATATTAAAGATTTAATTGCAATTTTAATCCCTATATTTTTACCAAATCACGAAATGGATTCCTCAATTTTTATCAATTCACGAAATTGGTCCAGCTATTTTAAAAGTCAACAATTTTGGTTCCTATTTTATATTTTTGAACTAAAAAATGACGATTTAACGTATTTTAAATAACGTAAAATACATAAATATAGAACCATTTAGATGCATTAATTATCCATATGACATTAATTAAATTACAAATAAGAATATTTTCTAAAGTTGAAATTTTATTTTTTACGGTGTTTTATTTCGATTTTATGAGTGTTAATCATTTTAAATCATTGTATCATATCACACATTATTTAAAGCATGTCATGTCACAATTTTTAAGTTAAAAAAATTGATAAAGGGACCAAAATTGTCGACTTGTAAAATAAGATGACCAATTTTGTGAATCAATAAAAATAGGGAGACAAAAACTGCAATTAAGCCGATACTAAAATATGAATTTGATGAAACTATGAATTTTGTTGAAAATATTTTCTAATCTCATAAGTTTTGTTTGAAGATAATGATAATTTTTTAAAATTTTTATAACTAAATGATAAAAAATAGGTGCATTATTAAGGATTTTTTACCAATATATCCTACTTTTTAGAATAGTTAACTAAAATGCTCCAGTTTTGAAAATGTTTATCAAAATGTCCTACTTTTTAGGGATGGCGTCAAAACTCTTTTTGGGAGAACGACTTCTCAAAGAACCATTTTTTTTTCTAGTAGGAGGTCGTCGAGCGGGGATGCCACTCGAAGGATTTTACAATTTTTTTTAAAATAATATTATATATTTTAGGTAATTGTTAAATAATAATAACAATAATACATTAATAATAATAATACATTAATAAATAATAATAATAATAATTATTATTATTATTATTAATTATTGTTATTATTATTAAAAATTGTTTTAGTTAAAAATTATTATAATTAAATTAAAAATTATTATAATTAAAATAGGAAATTAATATTATAAATATTAAAAGTAATTAAAATTAAAAACAGTAAATTATATTATAAATTTAAAAGAAAATACATTAATAAGAAAAATTACATTAATAAAATAAAAAAAAAATTAAATTAAAATAGAAAATTCATATTTTTAAGTTTTTTAAAAAATATATTAAATAAAATAATTTGATTACAATTTGACAATGTTTCCTAGTTGGACAAACGTTGTGGGCACATCTACTCAAATTTGATTATAATTTTTATTTAATATATTTTTAAAAAAAAATTATAATATGAATTTCCTATTTTAATTTAATGTATTTTGTTTCATGTTATCAATATAATTTTTCGTATTAATGTATTTTCTTTTAAATTTATAATATAATTTACCGTTTTTAATTTTAATTACTTTTAATATTTATAATATTATTTTCCTATTTTAATTATAATTATTTTTAATTTAATTATAATTATTTTTAAAACAATTTTTAATAATAATAACAATAACAATAATTAATAATAATAATAATAATTATTATTATTATTATTATTTATTAATGTATTATTATTATTATTAATGCATTATTGTTATTATTTAATAATTTTCTAAAATATATAATAGTATTTAAAAAAAAATTGTAAAATTTCTTTGGAGGTCGCATTCTCGCAAAGCGACCTCCTACTAGGGGAAAAAAAATGGTTCAATGAGAAGTCGCTCTTCTAGTGAAAGTTTTCATGTCATTCCTAAAAAGCATGACATTTTGGTAACCATTTTCAAAACTGAGGCATTTTAATTAAGTATCCTAAAAAGTAAGATATATTGGTAAAAAATCGGTCGTATTAGATCTGATTGTAGCTCTTAAAACTAAATAATTTTATAGGTCTAGATTAATCTCTATTGACTCTATGTTACTGATCTTTGACATATATTGGGGTGAAGAATGAAGATGTGATTGCTTATTTGCCCATGCATACTGCTTTCCCACAAGCATATGCTTTCATGTGATTACTATTGATAATTATAGTTGACAGCAAGAAAAAGATAAACTATTAAAAAATAATATAAAATTTAAAATGATAGTATTAATAATTATGACATAATTTATATAATATTTCTAAATTAATTAATATAATTTTTTTTTCATTTATTCATAATTATCTTCTAATCACTTTCATCTAATTTTAAGATATATTTAACTTTTAGTTGTATTTCACACCTACATTGATTATGCTTAATTTTCTACCATGTCTCGACTAGCACTCCTTGATGGAATGCCTATGTCGCTTAACGTATGACTTTTGAATCCTCTTAGCTTCATTTGGTTTATTTTGCTTGGAAAGTTGTGGTGCCAAAAAGGAAAATATGGTAATTATTCACTTCTCTTCTCTCTCTCTCTTCTGCTCAATGCAGTTCTCTCATTTTTTTATGTCCCTTCGATAGTTTTAGAGTGGTCCTAAATACCACTATCCTTTTGATTTTATAGCAATTTTCATATGGTAGTCTCGTTGAAATATGAGTGGTCTTAGTATCATACTTCTAGAGTGACCATTATATATTGATGGTGTAATTTTAGAACAGTTTTTTACAACGCAATAAATTACTGATATAGTTTGTAATTGGATTTTTTTATCTTGGGATGTCGTGGTTGATAGTCTGCTTGCACAATTTTGGTTAGTGTTCCGAAATATCTTAAAGAGAGCGACATTGTTCGCGACTCAACCTAGTAATATCTGTAAAGGCTGAAAATTATTTTTATAAACAATTTATTGATCCGAAAATAATAATTTTAATATGTATCTTTTTGTCATGTCTACCGAAAATATTACTGGTTGTAGCTCTATACTGCTTCTAACATTAACAAATCGTTTCTTTTTTAGGGATATCACTTCAAACGACAACAAACATGATTAAATTGTTTATTCCTATATATGTGAATCAAACACTTGATAAATTGACTGAGTTGAAATAACTTAAATTGTAGTTAATTTTGTGAAAAGTCATTGTGTCAGTGTTTCTTGTGTAGTAATTTTGGAAATGTGAACATTCACATAGTTATATGTTTGGTGCAGTTAATATAGTCTTGTGTTGAAGAATCAACAAAAACTCTATGTACAAAGAAAACAGTGAAACATTATTGTTATTATCATTGAAAAGGAAAATAAGATTATGGAACTAAACAAGCTAACACAATATCCTTTACTAGCTTTTTCATTTAAGATAATGTTAATAGAAGAGAAAATAAAATCTATTATAACTTAATTAAAGGATGGATTAGTCAGACATAAGTAACTATAATTCTCCAATAAGAAAGCAGGAGAAAATAATTGACCTTGTGGATGAGAGGTTAAAGACGCACATTAAAAAATGACCAAATTGAATCATATTTACCACAGATGCATAATTTAATTCAAAAATGAACGATTCAAGGTTTTGGAGTTTTGCTACTTTTATTCCAAGTCTAAGAGCCTAAATCTCAACCCAAACAGCGAAACATGAATCAACTCTACCATGAAAATCTTTATTAAATCTAGTCGCGAGTAATGCCTCTCCAAGAAAAACCAGTTCTACCATAAAAACTTTGTATCTATGACATTGTAAAAAAGAAAGAAGATATATATATTTGTTGAAAATTCTAATTCGAACCATAGTCCGCCATGGACCAGTTTTAGAAAATGTTTAAAACTTCAACAATCACACACATCATCTCTTAGACATAAATGCTAATGATCACCTTTATTTTTATAGCTGACATAATGGTTTAATAATATCGATTCGATAACAATATGAAACACAAATATGTATCTTGTATTGAATCAACATCAATTAAGTTACCGTCTTATTCAAAAAGATAAAAATAATCACAAACTATTACTTCTAAAGAGTATTATCGATCGTCGTTAGAATTTTTTATAATTTAAAGTACTAATCCACGTTAAACCACTTATAAAAGTGGTATCTCGAACAACTCATCGTATATTTGCGGCTTTAGTATAATGATGAAATGGTACGCTACATTTTTATCTATAATAATGCCTCAGTAATGGTTGTTGTAGCTTTTATGAGTTCCAAGCATATATTTCAGGTTACCATTTTGTTTAGAAAAATGAGAAAGATAAAATATTATTAATAACTAAAATAAGTTTTTTGTAGTTGAAATAAATTTTCTAGTAGTTTTAGATAACTTCAAAAATAGTTTTCAGAAGTGATATTTTACACTGGAAATTCTTTTTTTTAAATTTTTTGAAATTGAAGTTGTGTAATATAAAACTTAAAAAAAAATTGCAAAAAAAAAAAAGAATTTTTTTACACTCGTTCCAAAAATGTTGAAATGAAGAAATGAAAAAGAATAGTCACTTTTAATATACATAAAGGTATTTTGGTTGTTTCCTTTACATTTTGGGGATACATGCATAAAACAGGGCAACACGGTAATTTTCCTTAATAAATTCTCCAACATAGCACCGTTAGAAGAAGTGGTTGGATTTTTTTTAGATTTATTTTGTGAAAACATTTCATATTTTTATTTTTAAAAATGTGTTTATTTTTTTTTAATAACAAGTTCTTTTAACAAATTATTGTTATGGAGATAAGATAAAATTAAATACTGATAAATGAAAATACATTTTCAAATATAATGAGAATCTTTTGACATTTTTTTGTTTCTAAAAATGTAAACAATTATTTATTTTAAAAGTCTTTTAACTCTATTTATTAACAAGAAAAATTAACACAAATTTTAAAAAATAATATTTTCACAATTAAACCATCCTTATTTGGTTTGTATTGGGAGAGGGTTTGCAGCTCTACTAATACTACTAAGAAGTTGAATCACAATGTTTTTCATAGTAAATTTAATTTGTTCTAGATTTGATATCTTATCCATGAACTACAGACATGTTGTACACAACACACATTAAATATGTCTATTATGGTTTTGTGATGCTTTCCTTAATTACTGGGATCAGTGGCGGATCTTGTATAAAATATTTAGAGTCAGGGAGCAAGTATTAAAAGTCATATAGTTTTTTTTAGAGTATCACACAATTCATACATAGTAGACAATTTGAAAAAAATTACAATTTCAATTTTCACAAATCACACAATTCAATCAAATAAAATATATCCATTTTATAAATTTCATCTTTGTCAAAAACTTTCTTCTTAAAAAAATACATCAATTTTTTTTATGTTTCACAGTTAAAAAATAATATCACACTATATCATATATCAATGATTAGCATGAAAAAGTTTGTTAATAGTTAATAGTTGAGTTGCTAATTAGAGTGGTAAAGTTTGTTGGTTCGAGATTAGTTAGTTTATCCTTCTATATCACATAGCTTATGTATATACAAAGGTTGTTTTATTAATTTTAGTAGTATCAATTAAAACTAAAATCTCGTGATAGAAAGGACCGTAGCAAGGATCAACACTTAGATGTTTTCTGATACACAAGATCCTCATAACTGAGGCGAGTGTAGAGCATACTTGCATCTCTTGCAGGGTGTTTATGATATGAACATAATAGCTAGAGGTTTTAGGAAGAAGAGAAAACTTACAAGAACATGTTTATACTCAAGAACACTTTAGGTTTTATTTCCAATTTCACTCTGATCCCATATGTTACAACATACCTCCTTTTATAGCCAAGGAGTTACATAAGAGACAAAATACAAACTATTGATGATCATGCCATGATAAGCATTATTGGAATGCTTTATCATCATGGAAGACATAATCATGATACCTTTTGACTATTATGTCATAATCATGACACCTTTTGACTATTATGTCTTATGGAAGACATAATCATGACACATTTTGACTATTATGCCATATAGACATAATCATGACACCTTTTGACTATTTTGTCACATTATTAACACTATTTTACATAGGCACACGAAATTACAATAATTATACAACACATATTCATGACTCTCTAACACATATTCATGACTCTTTTTGATTCATTATCTTTTAGAGATGGGCTCGTGACTTGGAGACATATTCTGATCAGACAAGTATCCTTCAGAGAGATAATTAGGAGAACAGTGTGGATCATACTGTCAGATGTCTTCTAGTATTTCTCTCAATGTTTCTTCATTAAGATTCTCTGAAGTGTCAACATCTATTGAATTCTCTTCAAAATCATTGTTGCAAATTGTTATTCAATTTTTATTTTAGAGTCTTGTTCTTGTCGAGTCGAGCTTTCTCCAATTTGAATTTCCACTTCCTGCCATTGAGACCTTTTAAGAATTTTATGACCTTCACATGAGACTTCTTCAGGGTTAACTGGTTGCCACTGGGACTGAAGATTTCCATGACTAATGCAAGTTGTATCAACCTGAGTTTTTTCTTGATAGAGATTAACAAAATTGAGATAATCTATTAATTCTTTTATGACTTTTAGACTTGGAGGATAATCATCAATGGTTTCTCACATATCAGCATAATTTACGCTAATGAGAAGTTTGGTCCTGGAATTAATCTGATATGGCCTAGGTAGGATGAAAACCATCTTAAGTTTGGTTATAGCATCTTGTGCTAATTTTCTTCCTTTGACCTCATCTAAGATTAATTCTAATTATTTCCTCCACCATTTTAGTGGAGAGTACCATCCAAGTGTAGTCCATATCAATGAGTTATGATTCTTTGGATGTATCATATGGTTGTACATTGCTTCAGTTGGAACATAGGCATGCATGACATACAGACTAGTTGCACGCCAGATATACCACAAATGATTTTCAGTAAACTTAAATTTTGGGTATATCTTAAATGATAAATAGAAGGGTGTGTCTAGAAGAAAGGGGGATTGATCTGGAAACTTTCTTGTCTTTTTCATAATCTTCGTCATGAAATAAAAGAGATTATTTTTGGCGTACTCTTTGAATCGAGATGGTGAAAAAGACGAGTCTATTCCGGGAGGAAAGTCTTTGATGGTAGAGCCATGGGCTGGTAGTGATGACCTCGATGGGTTCCATGGGCCTGGAAAGTAAATCAAGAATCAAATTTTGATTTCATTTGATATGTTTTACCGTAAAATCATATCTCGAAAACCAATCTTTAAGCCTAAGAGTTTGTGGGTCTGGAGGCATTTTATTTTTAAATTCGAGAATCCTGGGAAAAGAAGAATTATCCATTTGGACTTCAAACTGATAACCCCTCAGGTGGAAATCAAATTTTTTAATTCCCAATTTGACTGCAAGTGCTTCCTTGTAAGTGGTGTGGTAATGTTTTTCGGGTTCCTTGAATTGACCACTAGCATGACCATAATAGTGCTTTACTCCATTAATTTCTTCTATCAAGACTGCACCCCAATAATGATCACTTGCATCTGTTTGCAGAATTCTTTTTCCATTTCCAGGAATTTTTAGGGCAGGTGAAGTTTGTGCAATCTTCTTTAGGGCTTTGACAGCTTCAATATGCTTCGGTTCCCGTGGTGGAGAATTTTTCTTAAGCAATTGTGACAGTGGGCTTGTGTATCTAACAAGTTTTGGGATGAAATTTCTGATATAATTAATCATACCAAGAAATTGTTGGATTTGTTTAATGGTGATATTTTCATTAGGAAAATTTAACAATTCTTGAGAAATGTGAGGTTGATGTTGATATTTTCCTTGAGAAAAATGCATTCCTAAAAAATCAATCTCTGTTTGGGCTAGCTGCCTTTTCTTTTCAGAGAGCATTATTCCATGATCTTAGGCTATTTGGGAAAATTGGTCCAATAACCGTTTATGAGCCTTTTCATCTTTTGAGAATAATAAGACATCATCTATGTAGATGAGAATACTATCAAGAATAGGCTCAAAAATTCTAGTCACGGCCTTTTGAAATAGTGAGGGAGCTACCTTAAGCCCAAATGGCAATATTGTCCATTGGTATTGGGCATTAGAAATGCAGAATGCCGTTTTGCAAAGGTCCTTAGGATCAACACCCAATTGCCAAAATCTTGACTTCATATCAAACTTTGAGAAGATCTGAGCATCTTTGAGAAAGATGTTTAATAAAGAGGTTTTCAGAATAGGAAATTTATCATCTTTCAGAAAATGATTAAGAGGTTTATAATAAATTACCAACCTCTTTTTTCCTCTTATTTTTTTAGATCTTTTTTCCATTCAGATTTGGTGGGCTCTATCCGTCATTTTTTAAGCAATTGATTGCATTCTTCCTAGGCCAAAGCTAAATCTGACGGACTCATTCCTGGATGAGTAGCTTTGGTTGGATAGATATCCTCAATGAGCTTGAAGGGAAGTTGGACAAAAAAGTCTTTATTTGTCCATAACGGTTTTGGATGAGAGAATTTTCCATGATTGTCTGCACAAAGTTTCATCAGTTTGGATTTGATTTCTTCATACCCAGCAGGAACCTCAGAAAGGGAATACAACTTTAATATTCCTGAATAAGATTTAAATCCTCGCTTTTATTTGATTCCCGTAGGGAGAATTTGAAGCCTATTTGCTGCTGAATAAACATCCATTCCCACAACAATATCTTTATTTGGGAGGTTGCTACCAATGACCTTTGTCCAAACTATGCATTCTGATAAGAATTTGATACCAATCTTTTCTTTTGTCATCAAATATGTTCTGAAAGTTTTGCCATCTGCTGCTACAAAGTATGCAGCATGTTTCGCCCATGCTTCTGTAGGGAGGATGCTTGGGTTCATCATTGTTATTTGTGCACCAGTATCCATGTAAGTTATGACTTTCTTGGGATGAGAAAACTTTGAGGCGAAGACGAGGACATGGATTTCAACACAAGGGAGAGGAGGAGTAGGTAAAGTGCTTCCTACTTCTTGGAATGAGTAAATAGGAAAGCGTATGTCATCTCCTGATTCAGTAAATGATGCCTCATCTAAAGAAGAGTTATCTGAGGAGGATTCTTGAAGGGCAAAAGTTGTGTCTTCATCGACAAAGCTTTGTTCAGAAAACAAGGATTCTAGATCGCCTTCTAGGGGTTGAAGGGAGTTGATCATCTTGGAAGCCTTGTTGGTTTTGTTGGGATATCTTTTAGAAAAATGTCATTTTTCTCCACAGACAAAGCATCTTTGATTTTCCTTTTTCCCTATAAATGGCTAACTTTTAAAAAACTTCAAAGCTTTCCTTTTCCTTTCCTTCTTGAAGATTCTGGAAGGTTTGGTGTATCTTTGTCGATGATGTTTCTTTTTTGTTGAACAGCTGCATTTGTTATCCTTGCACTTGATTTCCAGGTAGGGCTTCTTTCATGCCTTGGTGAATTTGGATTTTCGTTGTACGATTTCTGAGAAATGTTGGTGCAATCTACACAGCTTTTCAAGTGCTTCTAAGGTTATTTGATGAATCTGGCCGAGACTCAAGGCTTTAATATCCTTTTGAGATGTTGCTATCATCCTATGGATTTCTAGCTAGAGTTCTTGGGGTAGTGAAGAGATATACATATTTTTTAGACTATGATCATTAAATCAATTGAGGACATAATACCTCTGGGTCATTCTTTGATAATGTCTTTCAAGATCTTTGACCTTAAGGGAACAACATCTCATCTCAAAGAACTCTTGTCTGCTTTTTCTATCAAATATCTCCATATCACCAATGAATTCGCTGTGAAGAATTCCAAGGACAGCAGCAGTATTTACTAATATGTGTAATTCATCTTGTTTTAATGGACCAAGATTATGGTACCATTCCTTCAACGTGTCTGTCATTTGTTTCTTCTATTTTTTCTATGATCTTATTCATCTTTTTGTTCAGATTCTAAAGAGTGTCATTTTGAGCAACCATGTTTTCTGATTGCCAATTTAAAACTTCTTTTGCTTGGGTTAAAGGTTTGAGTTTTCCATCAGGTTGGACTTCATTGGGCTGTATGAAAGGTTTGGACGGTCTATTAGTGATTGGGTCCACTTTCCTTTCTAGAGCAGCAAATTATTGGTCATATTCTGCTGTAGAAGTTGGGTTCATGAAACAAGGGATTGGTTGGATATTTTTTTGGAGGGTCTAAAGGTTTACGATAGTCTGAAGGTGACCAAGAAACAAGAGTAGGGTCATCTGGTGGCAAAAGCTTAGGATTTTAAGTGCTTCTATGTAGATAGGGAAAGGCTTTTTCCTATCATGGATTCCTACCCAAGGACCATTGTCAGGATTTGGATTTCTTCTCGGTGGAGGAGATGGTATGCACGTCCCTTTTCTTTTGGGGAGGATGATATCCCTATCGATATCGTCATCGTGCATCCAACCAGTAGCGGATCTTGCACAAAACATTTGGGGGAGCCAGAGAGCGACAAATATTAACTAAAATATTATCATTGAAATTTAAATATTATAATTGAAATTTTTAAAAGTCATATAATTTTTTTTAGAGTATCACACAATTCATACATAGTAGACAAGTTAAACAAAAATTAGAATTTCAATTTTCACATGTCACATAACAAGTCACACAATTTTCACAAATCACATAATTTTCACAAGTCACACAATTTTCACAAATCACACAATTCACACAATTCAATCAAATAAAATATATCCATTTTATAATTTTCATCTTTGTCAAAAAGTTTCTTCTTGAAAAAATACATCAATTTTTTTATGTTTAAATATCGTGTCACTCCTAAAAAATATACATATTAATTAAAACAATTCACAATAGAGGTTATTGTATTACTTTTATATATAAGTAGAAAAGAGAGGCAAAAATTACTTAAGTTTAATGATATTTTAATAATTTATCATTAAATTTTAATAAATAGGGAGGGAGTCTGACAGTAGAAATTGAAAAGGTTACTTTTTTAAAGCCACAAAGGTTTGAGGGATATTTTTATAATTGTCACTATTAATTTAATAATCTATTTTTATTACCTATATAAATTTATTTATTTTTTAATATAGGGGTGACATGGCACCTGCCCGCTCTTTAATCTGCCGCTGCATCCAACAGTCACATCCTGGGTCGCACTTACTGAGATCTACATCCTAGATAAAGCACTTACTGAGATCTACATCCTAGATAAAATGGTCATCTATCTTGTCAGAATAGGACACCAATCTTCTTCGAGTATTGGTTGTATCATCATGGTTTGAAAAATAGGAGAGGTCGAGCTGGATCCTTCATCTGGTTTTTTGAAAATCGTTTTGATTGTCTTGTCAACTGATCTAAAGGTGGCTTCTTGGGATTGTATTGATCTTCTGTTTTGGTGAAATTTTTCATAGTTTATTATCCATTCCAGGGGAATTAGTTGGACTAATTCCTCTCTTGTGATTCTCCTTGGGACCTGGACAATGGAGGGTATGTCTTCTTCTCTATTGGTGACGACCAACAGTGAGTCAGAAGAACATTCAGAGAGTGGTAAATCTATGGAGTGTTTTGGAGACGATAGATTATTTGGTGATGAAGAGTTGCAAACAAGGCTTCTGGAGCTTGATCAGATCCAGTGATTTGAACTTGGACTTTCAACCTTGTAGAAAGGGTACTATCATTAAAACTTACATTATAATTTGGGAAGATGGTGAAGAACACTTGGAGTGTCAAAACATTCCCTATTACAACATTTTCTTAGTGGAGGTAACTTGAATCTTGAAGAGCTATTTTATAAAAGACATGCTGATTTTTTTCTTCCATGAAGGGAAAGGATTATCCTAACGCCTCCAAAATGTAAAGATGTGTATCCTTCAGATTTCTAATGGTTTATGAAACTTTGAGGAATTTCTAAATCAATATATTGTTCTTGGTTTCTCGCTTTCAGACTACATTGGTCTAGTCGAGATGACTGGACATATTCTTTCATGTAAAGACTATTTGTAGAGATTAAATTTCTGATTGATCGAGTGATTAATCTTTGTCTTTTGAAGATGTTGTAAGGACTTAAAGGAGAGGTATAGTTTCAGTTATTTGAACATCTTCTAGGACGTAAGAATACTTAACAAGATTTTCTATTTTATTGGAAATAGTCTTTTTACAATTTTGAGAGAGATAGTGAAGAAGTGAGAGTAATAGGTTGATTTGTAGAGTCTGTTGTTTCCATAATTTGGTTGTTCCTTTCTCACTCACTCTCTCTAATAGTTTAAAGATATTTTAATAATTTATCATTATTATTTTGATAATATATCGTTAGTTATTATATATATATATATATATATATATATATTTAAAAACATAGGGGTGATGTGGCTCCTGCCTATTCCCAAGAAGACTGGGATCAATGCAAAGTACATTAGAAAGGATGCAATATTTCACAATTAAAAATCTCATATAAAATACATTGAACAGCTATCAACACACACATTATTCTGAATAAACAAGAAAGGATATTGTCACATTGAGTTTCCTTTGCTTCTATTCTCAATAATAAACACCGACACCAGAAGGTGTGATTATTTTTCTCAATGATGGCCTTGTAAAAGTGTTTACCTCAGAAACAAAATCATCATCAACCAAACTACAGTTCTTTAAATTTACCTCTTTCAATGCTCTACAATTTTCTATTACTTCTCTCACCCCCCTAGCTGTAACATAACAATTTTGGATATCTAGAAGCAATAGTCCACTGCACCACTTTGAGATTATTGAGAGTGCTTCATCTACAATTCTTGACCCTGACAAATTCAACATCTCCAATTTTGAAACTTCAAAGTTTATCTCAAACCTTTCAATTATTGTATTGGCAAGGTTTAAATGCCTTATCTCACAACATCTCTTCATAACCTCAACAATGGATTCTCCAGATATACCCTCACAAGCATTTAAGTCAAGAAGTTGTAAACTTGGACAAATGAAAGAAAATCTTATTAAACTTGCATCTTTGAGTAAAATGTTATCACCCAAATAAACTGTTTTCACTTGATGGTTGACAACAAAATTAAACATGGAATTGGAATATTCCTCGCCTTGTACTCCGATATATGTTCTCTCCATTTTGATATCGATAAGAAAAGGACAGTTTCTTGTGAGTATGAAAAAGGTTGAGTCCGCCAGCTGACAACAACCACTAAGGTCTATAGATGTCAAGTTAAGAAGAAATGTAGATAACTTGCTGATAGATTCATCGGTTAGAAAGTCGGCTTTTCGAAGATCTAAGCATTGGATAACACATAAAAGATTCCTGAAAATGTAAAGTTGCAACAGTCTTGGAGAACAAGCTTCTTAAGAAAAACGCTCGAACCCTCTGCAACTGATATAAGAAACTCGTCCGAGATAAAAGAGTTTGACAAATCAATTGTGTTTAATCTTTTCAAGGTTGTGAATGAATCAATCAAATCCAAGTTAATGTGTAGGGGTGTCAAACCAGGACCATGTATTCTTTTCTTTTCAATGTTAAAAGAAATGGAAATCAAACCTGGTCTCATTCGGATTGTGGAAACAATGCCAATTTGGGATATCTTAAAACATTTGAAGAATGAAATTTCTTCCATTGATCTGCAGTTCTGGCATAGAGACATAAGTGATTTATCAGTGATCAAGTGATTACCGGAAAGATCGATCTTGCGTATATTCTCAAGCATGGAAGATAGTCGTAGTATCCCAAAATCGGATGCTTGAGAATCCAATGGAAAGCTAATGTCAAGCTCTTCAAGAAATGGGAAACAATAAGCTATCAATACTAGATGACTATCATGCAAATAACCAATGTTTGAGCAGATCAAAGCCTTCAAATTTACCATCTTTGAACCGAGTTCTCGCAACTCACCGATAGGAAGTGTTCTTTGGTTGGAAAGATTAACCAAATCAAGGTCTAACTCAGATTGTGAAATTTGATGAAGCAAGCCTTTTAGTTCACCATTGAAGTAACTGAGGTCTATGACTTTGAGCCTTAAAAACCTCGAGAGTAGCCGAGGAAGGAACAGAACTGTTTGATCATGTAGTGTTAGAGAAAATTTAACCCGGTTTGTAATGGGAATGAACTTCTTGCAGGCCATAGAAACAGACTCCAAATCATGTCCTTGACCAAGGAATCTAAAGACCAATTCCCAGCATTTTTCAGGAAAATCTTTCACTGACATATTGATCTAATAAGAAGAAAGAAACAAAGTCTTAGCATACCAAGCTTGGAAGAAGAAGCCAAAGTTATTGTTAAGATGTAACTGATCAAAAAAATTAATGATTTAATGATTCATCAACACAATAAACCAATCCAATTAGTGAAAGTCTTGGATTATGGTCAGATAAGATGGCAGGCTGATGAAGTTGAAGAAATGGAGGCCATGTATTGCAATTGACCAGTACCTGTTCAAAGCATGAAACTCTAGAAGGCCTTTTGCTTGTTAGGTTGGCATAAATCATATTTCAAGGTGATCTGTAATATTCACTTGAGGCTTTTCACATTGTGGTGGGGTGCCATGAAATAAAATACTCCACCACCCAACAAACCCCACATTTTTCATTTGAAGAAACTTAATTTAAATGAGTTTTTTCTTACATGGAACTCAAACCTTATCCATTTTTTAGACATTTATGAATGTGCAACGCATGACTTCTTTGTGTACAAGAATATTTGATTCATGAACACAGCTTTTAAAATCTGTCATGCTTTGCATAAAGTAATTTAGAATTAATAAAATCAGCCAGCAAAAAAAAGTAAAAACATACCTGGTAGCAATTGTATTCATTTTAATGTCATTATATAATAATTTGTCTCTGAAACACAAATACCTTTGAATTACATGTGTCACTGTATCTGACACAAGTCGATGTCTGACACTCGTATAACACATGTCTAGTAACTCAGACAAATGTCCTATAAAAAAAAATTATTTACTTCAATACATGTTAACGAGTCCTTAGATAGATCTCAAATACGTACAGAGTTAAAGATGTGTCAACAATAATGAGCAATGAGGAGTTAAAGACATTAAATTTGATTATTTTCGGTAGTAGATGAACGAATGAAGGTGAAAAGCTATCATATATATATCTTGTTTTAATTTTTTGCGCCCCCCTTAGGTCCTTCAGCAAAACCAAACCAAAGTTGCTTCTACATCTTTAATTCCCTTTAGGTCCTTAAAAAGTCTTCCAGTGGATTTTGAGTCCCTGCTCTCATGTCAATAGGAGACATAAATTTCAATTCAGTGCATAGAACAGATTATGAAAAACCTCCAATAATAAAATATCAAGTCGCAATAAGCAGAGTCAAACACCAACAACAAAGATTAATCAGAATCTAAACAGCAACAATACAAAAAAGCCCAACAGCTCCACTGCAAGTTCCTCTAACTAGATCCCAGCCATGAACAATTTACAATTATTCCTTACATTTTGTAATTCCATACTGATTTACAACCAGAGGAATACAGGAATTATTCCTTAATACATTACAACATAGAATTCAGTATTAGCATAAATGAATCAATTCAAAAGTTTGGCATGTAAATTCAAAACAAAAAGATTTTCTGACACATTTTAACTAATGTACATTATCTACTACTTAAGGCTGCTAATAGATTTTATCTTGTAATTGACAAAATTAAAATTAATTAAACACTAAAATGAAAGCAGAAAGGAAACAATAGCAGGTTCATTTTTTGATTGTATTTGTGCTTATGGTGGGGGTGGGAGTGCCATGTCATGCAATATGGTTATTGTGAACTGTGATAATTTCTCCCAAGTGCACATCTTGTGCTTTGGGGTTTGAAATTGAATAAAACATTCTCTTTGCCTTTAATAACAACAACAATCAACTTTCTATTGAACTCTCTGCACAATGAACAATAAATGGCAAACCATCGATTTTATTTTGGACCATGTTGTTGCCTTCCTGTAAGATTACCTAGGGACTTACAGACTTACAATGTCCAGGCATGCATCCTAACTTCTAATCTTAAACACGAAACAAGATCCAAACACCAATGTGCATGAATAAGTATGAGAGGATATTTTCTAAAGTATCTAACGAAAGGAAGAGGATAATCAATAATTAAATTTGTAGAATAATATCGAGTTATCAACATCAAAACAAAGTGGCAAAGCCAATATTGACAACTTGAAGGTTGAATGAAAATATAGATCAAGCTTGACTAACAATTGTTATCTTTGCAATTCCAACCAAAGACCACAACATCCACATTCATATACAATATCTAGTAGTCAATTAGTTTAGTTCAACCAAAGATGTCCATGATTTCAAATGATAATCACATGCATGCCCACACTGCCTCTTAGTCTCTTACATATATCACAAGTTCTTAAGAAAACAGAAAACTCTTGCATGTAAGAAAATGGGTTAAATATACCCCTAGTTGCGGGTCTGACGTGGAATATATAATCCCAAGGTGATATTATGACAGAGAAAGTAGAAAGACTAAAAGAGTATATGGTTGATGTTTATAAGTTTTGTCCAAAAAGAAATGACATAAAGTAGGTTTTTGAAAGTTGACATGACCTATGGTAAACTCAAAAAAGTAACATCAGAGAATAGTGTGCTATGACAAGTGGGCAAAAACCAAGCTTCTGATGAGGGCTGCAATAAGTGTGACACAAGAATCAAATCCAGGTGATATAATTCAAGGGAAAGTAAAGCAAAGCAATTAAAAATTGTGTATAACACCTAACTACTTGCATTACATTGTGCACTATATAAAAATATTACGGTAGACAATTACTTAGGCAATTATGATGCACAGAGTGGTAAGAAATACAATGAATGTATATTACATTTTCAAAGAAAAAATCTCAAATAAGTAATTCCTAAAACATAAACATCTTACTTTTCAGAGTTCAGAGTTCAAACTTCAGGAGAGCACTTCCAACATACTAGCAAACAAGACATCCATGACGCAAGAAGAGTTTCCTCTTGCTGTCACTACAATGAAAACCAGGCGGAGCCGTTATCTTTCTCAATGACGGTCTTATAAATACCATCCAGTCAACAACATCAGCAGCCACTTTACAACAACCATGCAAATTTATCTCTCTCAGTTTTGTGCAGTTTACTACAACTTGCCTCACTCCCTTTTCAGTGACATCAAAACAACGTCCCAAGTCAAGTTGTAGTAGCCCAAAGCAACTCTTTGAGATCATGTCGAGTGATCTATCATCAATTCCAGACTCTGACAAGTTCAACACCTCCAGCGTGGAAACTTGAAAGTCCATTCTAAGTAGCTTCAGTCCTGAACAACAGGCTAGGTTCAAATGTCTAATCTTACTACATTTCCTTAAAACTTGACCAATATCTACTTCAGATATGCCATTGCAAGAACTCAAATCAAAGAGCTGTAAATTGGGGAAAATGGAAGCAAACTTATTGATGTCTTCATCCCCCAACCATGTATTATGAGCTAAATGGAGAGACTTTAATTTAGGATTCACAACAAAATTCATCAAGGTATAAGAATTTTCGACACACTTTTTCCCAATACTCGTGTATTCCATTCTGAGCTCACTAAGTGAAGCACATTTAGTAACCAATGTAAACAAAGCAAAATCAGTGAGTCCACTACATTTACTAATGTTTATAGACACCAAATCACTAAGACACGAAGACAACTCAACGACATGCCAATCATTCAAAAATTCAGCATTTTGAAGATCCAAATGTTGTAAAAATCGACAATTAGACAACAAGCAAAAGATTCCAACATAACTATAGCCAAAGCAACCTTGGAGTACAAGCTTCCTCAAAGGAAGACCTTTCTCCGCAACAGCCAAAAGAAATTGATCTGATATATACGAATACGACAAATCAATACAAGTTAAACCCTTCAAAATCACCAAGGAGTCAAAAAAATGATCATTTCCACCAAATAACCTCAATTTATTAAAGGAGAGAGACCTCAAACCCGGTCTCTCGCGAATTGCAGAAGCAATGCCATCGTTTGTTATAAATGAGCATTTAAACATCACAACCTCTTCAAGAAACTCAGAATTCTTACAGAAATGAAAAAACAATGTGTCGTTTATATAGTAATGACCTGAGAAATTAACCTTGCGAAGCTTAGGAAGCTTAATTGACATGGAATTTACAACAATATCAGTAATTTGGATATCTTTAGGGTTACTTAGGTCAAGTTGTTGGAGAAAAGGGAAAAATTTGGAAATGAAGAGAGTGTCATTGTTGCGTAGAGAAGTTATGTTGGAACAAGTGAGAGAGGTTAAAGTCGTAATTTTGTTGGAGAAAATTCGCAATCCATTTAAGGGAATGGTGTGTTGGTTGGAGAGATTGAGGGATTTGAGGGGGAAGGGGGAATTGGAGATTTGGATGAGAAGCGCGTCGAGGTTAGTTTGGTTTGAGATGCGCGTGAGGTTGAGGGATGTGAGGTTTGGAAACCTGTGGAACATGCGAGAGAGGAAAGGGAGAGTTGGATCGGAGATTGTGAAGGAGCGTTTGAGATGGTTTGTTATGAAGAGGAATTGTTTGGATACGGCGGAGAGAGATTCAAAGTGGCGGTGGTTGTTGTCGCCGGCGTCGGAGTTAGTTAGGAATTTGAACACGTATTCCCAACACTCATCGGGTAACTGTAAATGTGTTGTTGCCATTGTGACTTGTGAGTCAATGCTCAATTCTCTTCACTCATTTTCTTAAATTATCTTTTCATCTTTCTTCTTTCGAAATTAATAACAGACATTTTATTTCGCACCGGTTCAAATTAGATCTATAAATACAATTGTCTACTTCATTAATTCATTATTTAGTAATTAATAATAATTACCTAATTTTCTTTAATTATTATTGACATAAAAATTAAGTAATTTACATTAAAGAATTTATTCAATATAGTATATTTTAATTAGGGTTAAATGCATCTTTGGTTCTCCTATTATAGTTGAAAATTGAAAGTAGTCCCTTAATTTTGTTTGTCCCCAGTTTTAGTCAGCAAACAGAATTTGAGTCCAAATCATAAGTTGTCATTTTTTTAATGACGTGTCAATAAAAGGGTGACGTATCATACACTTATATGGAATAAACTCATTATTATATTATTTTTTATTAAAAACTATAATTTATATTTTTAAAAACTATTATTATAATTGTGACAATATTTTTAAAAATACAATTTAATTATTAAAATTAAGTTAAAAGAAAAAACACCTAAAATCATGAACCCTAAATAAATCAAAATCAAAAACATTCACTCATGAACCCTAAAATGATTCTGAATTTCTTCCTCCTTAACAACACGATCAACATGACCTTCATCTCCCCCCTCAATATTGCACTCAACTTCCTCCTCAACAATTTCATCAACAAAACTCTCAACTTGACCCACTCTCTTCGCCCTTGCAATTTCAAACACCTCAACTTTCACTTCATCACCAACGACAGCAACACTACCAACATTAGCACCAACATCCCCAACTCTATTAAAGTAAATCCCTTCACAAATCTTCTGCAAATTCTCAAAAACAGGCTCAAACACCAAAATACGGATCCCATAGCAGCAGCAGCAGCAAAACTCGCCATACCAACATTAGCACCAACATCTACAACAAATCCATTTGTTCCCTCACTTTTAGCCTTCTCAAGAACCTCCTGAATAGTCACTGAGATATCAGGTTTTCGAAAAGGCTTCCCTTTGAGCAATCTCATGATGTTCTTGTGTGGCTTATCAGGTAGATTTCCAAAATCAGAAAGTGAAAATAGAAACGGGTAACGAACGCCTTCGACGATGCTTGCGATGACGGGGTGGGCTTTAGGTGATTTGATGCAATCGAAAGGGGAAATTGAATTTGAGAAGAGGTGGGTATTGAGAGTGAGGAAATTAGGGTTAGGATTTGAGGGATGAGGGGTAAGGAATGCGAAGAATAGGAATAGTAAGAGGAGAGTGGAAGAAAAGAGTAAAAAGAGTAACTTCGAAGAGAGTAGTCAAGAGGGTTTATCTTTTTTCCAGGCATTTGCCATGGAAAATGGAATGTGGAGATGATTGAAGTTTCTTCAGGTTGTGGAGAAATTGAATTTAGGTCAAATGGAGAAATTGAATTTAGGGTTCATGATTTTAGGTGTTTTTTCTTTTATCTTAATTTTAATAATTAAATTAAATTTTTAAAAATATTGTCATAATTATAATAATGGTTTTTAAAAATATAAATTATATTTTTTAATAAAAAATAATATAATAATGAGATTATTCCACATAAGTGCCTGCCACGTCATCCTTTTATTGACACGTCATTAAAAAAAATGAGAACTCATCATGATTTGAACTCAAATTCTGTTTGGGGGACTAAAATTGGGGACAAACAAAATGGGGGGACTACTTTCAATTTTCACCTATAATAGGGGAACCAAAAGTGCAATTAAGCCTTTTAATTATTATTGACATAAAAAAGTATATTATAATTATTATATTTTTATTTAAAAGATATGAACAAATACTAAATCTAAGTAATTGACTGGTGCCAAAAAATTGTTGGCATAAGAATTGTATTGTATGCTCCAAATATTTCTTTCATAACTCTTTTCAAAAAAAACATCTTGAAAAATTTATAGTTAGTGTATTATAATGTTTTCATTTTAATGTTGATGATATAAAAAAAAACTAATTTTAATTGATTTTTTAATAACAAATATTTGTTATGTGTATAATTTTTATAATCAATTATAGTTAGTATATTATGACTATTATTATCATTTCTATTAGAATTATTTAAGTAACGATGTCAATCAGAAAAAAGTGGGGTTTGAAATGTGATATTTTTAAAATTTTGACTCATGTGCTTAATTTAAATTAACTCAAGATCAATCTTGTTTGAAACATAATGTTCTGGATATGTTATAAGTAAATAAAATAGATTAGTTTATAGTGAAATATGATTTGTGTGTGCAAATAATTAAAGTTAAGGGATGATCACATATAAAAAGTATACTAGCTCACCCAATTTGGGATAGTCTAGTCCTCACAACCATGAAATTTTCACTATTTGCTTCATAACCTGAATGTTCTTCTTCACACATTTTCTCTTGATCACACCTTGATCAATTACAATCTGCAACTTTCAATCTAAAAAGGATTTTTACAATAACCTTTCAATCTAGAAAGAATTTTTACAAACACACTCAATCTAACAAAAAAATATAGACTTGAGTTACAAATGATGTGTATGATAAAAGTATTTGAGATCTTGAAACTTCTCAACACTTGTTTGTGATAAATAAAAACAACAACAACAAATGATGATCCACATATATAGTGAAGAGAGCTAAAGTTTGCTTGAAGAGTTTCTAACTTGTTTTAACTTGAACAAGTGTTGGTAGGTTCACAAATTGAACTCTTGCATTAATCTTCCAATAGATCTTTCATTTATAGATGATAAAAGATTTTGAATTTTCAGTTTAAATTTAATATATCTATTAGACACATCAGCTAAGTGTCAGATCTATTTTAAAACAATTAAACTCATGTTTATATTGTCGTCGAGAACATTCTTGACAAACTCAGAATGTTCTTGCTTTAGAGTTTGATAAAAAATGTGAATTAGTGTGAGAATGGAATGTCACTTGTCTAGTATTGTTCCAAATCAGAACTATGCAAAAAAAAAAAAAAAAGCAAAATAATGTAAGTACAGTGTACTTGCATTTTTGCTCACAACTTATCAATTTGGAGGTTGTTTTCCTCTTTTGGGCATACAACTCGAGTTATGGGCTTGACCATTGATTTGAGCAATCTTGATACTCTTTAACTTATGGTTTGGACTGTAAAAAATGATTTGTTTTAATTATGTCTTCAAAAGAGAATAATCAAAATGTTCTTTTATAAAACCAGAACGTTCTTGATTTTGTGTTGTATGAAAAACGTGGATGGGTGATTGAGTAGTTGTTTAGTGTCAGTCATTTGTCTCAGAAGCATGTTATGGTTTTTGCAAAAGGTGCAAGAACAGTGTCCTTGTTGTTTTTGCTCATAGCTCATCATTATGAAGATTGATTTGGTAATTAATTTGAAGGTTGTTTTACTTCTTTTGGCCTTCAACTTGAATTATGGGTTTGATTATAGTTTTGAGAAGTTTTGATATTCTTTTATCTTGAGGTTTGAACTATGGAGAATGATTTATTTTAATTATTTCCTTAAAACAAAATATCTAAAATGATCTTGATAAACCCAAATGATATTTTGGTTAACCAAAATCATGTTGATAAACCAAAATGATCATTTGATAAACCACCATGATCATTTGATAAACCACAATGATCATCTGATAAGATTGAGGTTAATAAGTGTTAATTAAGATTGAGGTTGAGAAATGGGCAAAGCCCCTCTCCGACACACAAATAATAGGTCCGTTTGTTTAACATTTTTTTAAAAATGATTTTTATAGTATTTTATTTTTTGTTATAATATATTTTTAAAAAAAAGTTAGATATAAAGCTTCAAATGAAAAAATGGTTTAAATAATTTATCTTAAAATATTATTTTAACTAATTCATCTATTTGCTGCAACATTTTTTAGATAATAAAATTTCAAAAAATGATTAAAATGAAATTTATTTCGAAAAGTTCTTCATAAAAACCATTTTCAAAGATACCTTTTTGTAAAATAAAAAGATATATAGTTTATCATGTTAAAATATTTAATAGTGAATTTCTAAATTATTGGATGTTAAAGTTACTTTTTTTTTTATTGATAAAAAATAAGTCTGAAACAACATACTTTTTTAAAATAAGTTCTCATAAAAATTATAAAGTAAAAAACACTTTTTAAAAACCTTAAACTAACTGACCCAATATTACATTGTTTTTTTTCTATATTTTTAACAATATACTATTAATTATTACTTTTAATATATTTTGAAATTTAATTAATTATCTGACAATAAACAATTAGTGAAAATCTTAAATGTATATTTCACTTATTAATAATATAAATACCCCTTTAATATTATTTATTATGTTATATTATGTTATAATTATTTATGTAACATTTATTATCAATAGAATTTGTAAAAAAAAAATTATTACTTACATTTTATGTAGCCCTTGTCTTATCTAAAAACTCCATTGAAATGTCATAAAGTTTGAGATCTCTTTAAGTATGTTTGATTACTTATTCAAATATGTTAAAATGAAATAGATTTTTAAGTTGACGAACATGTCATACCAGACTTCTATCAAGATCTGACTCAGAACGAGAAAGTAAGTCTGGGATAGACCACAAATCAAGTTTATGCTTTGAATTTTTTGATAGGGCATATCTTGCAAAGCCTAATTAGGCCTTGGGGTGCGGTGCGGTTTGGGTTAGTTGAGGCAAAAACTCATCCAAACCAAATATAAAATTACATGCAGTTCGATTTGGTTTAGATGACAAGTTTAAAACAATTCGATCCGATCTAATTTCAAGCGATTTAATTTGGATTGATTTTTGAAAATCCAAATTAAAATTGTATAAAAAAATTATTAATATCATAAAAACACAGTTAGATAGGAGGTTTGATGCAAAATATATCATAAAACTTAACATTAGAGAATAACAATAATCAACTATATTTGAAATATATGATATAACAAATAAATAGGTTAAATTAAAATAATAGGTATTAGTACGAAAAAAAACTAAAAACCAACAAATAATATATAAATGCAATATATTATATTAATAAAAATAAATAAATAAGTATTAAAATTTATGATTACATTTTGATTTGAATTAGAAAAAGAAATATAAAATTTGATCCAATCCGTGCGGTTTTCACAAAAAGACATCCAAACGTCTTCATTTTTTGTATTTTTGGATCAGTTTGCGGTTTTTTTGATCATTTTGAATATGAACACTTCTAACTCGAGTTAACTTTTCTCAACTTAATAAATATCCCAAGACCAAGTGGAAATGGTCTTTAACTCTTAAGGCCTTCTCAATATTAAAATGAAGTATCCAAATACATGGAGGTGAGAAAAGAAATTATCTAAGTGATTTACTGATAATATGATTATGCATAATTGAGTGTAGATTAGTTTAAAGATCTAAACTTGTATGAATATTTTATAGATCTACTAAAAAATTAAATGGTTAAATTATCGTAGCTTATTAACTGAAAGAGAATCTATGATTTTTATGTAAAAATTTGATATACTCGATTGAAATCAAGGAAACATGAAAATATACAACATTGATATGGTTGACAAAAAAAGTATATAATAAGATAGATATTAATTTGTATTTCAAGTATTTTGCTTTTTTACTTATTGTGTTTGTTTGGCTAAATTTGAATCAAAATAACTTTTATGATATCCTTGTTTGTTTAATATGTATGAATCAATTAATGTTGTAAAACTAATAGGCAGGCAAAGATTCAAGCATTTGTCCATAACCAACAAATATTGTACCAACATGAGAATATCCAAGGATATCTCAAAAAAATGTCACTTATTTCTACTCCTACACTATTATGCAAATCACATTACCATGTTCTCTAAGGAATCTGATTTTATAAATATAAATATGACAATAGGAGACATATGAACATGTGTCTATGGTGCATTAGTAGTCATTCTAATAAATGTTAGGATTTTTCTTTTAAATTAAAAAAAAAATTAATAACAATAACACATTTCTCTCATATGAAAACTCACATCTTCTATCGTATAGAACTCACATTTTTAAATAATTCAATTTGAGTTTCAATTAATAAAAAAAAGTTATATATTTTAAGGATAAAGAACTGTATATTAGTCAATCAAAATTTAGCTAATATGTATCTCACAATGATCTAAGTTCCAATTTTGTTGTTGATAGAGAGTGTGTTGTTAAAACTTCTTAATATATAATTATTTGTGTAAGAATTTTTTTTATTTGTGGAATTTTATTTGGTCCAGGTTAACTCCTTAAACTTAAGTCACCTAAACTTTTTATTTTCACAACAAAAAAATTATATTCTAAAAAATGTGACTTGTTAGTCATCCTTATTAGAAAAGACGGTGGACTCAAGTTAGACATGAATTTTTTTTTAAACAAATAAAGACCAAGACTTCTAAAAAAAATTTATTTAGTTAAAAAAATGTCAGACTACATATCGTATAAAAAAACCTTTTAAATTTATGAGGTCGGCTCTTTAAATAAATATAAATAATATTTTTTATTACTACAATAATTATTATATTAAATTTTGATGTTTTTGTTAGATATTGAACTTTTAGTAATTTAAGCATATTAACCTTATTTAATTTATGACATATTTAGATGTATTATTATAAGATAGAATTGATGTAACATGTCATTTAAAGTTCAATTATTTAAAATATCGTCGTAAATATCAAAATGGAACTTAATTATATTTACATATTAATTTGCTAGTCTATTTATTTAAAATATGTTTAATTACATATTCTAAAATATTAAAACGAAATAGGCTTTTAAGTAGAGTAACAAATTATACCAAACATCCATAAAGGTACGACTCAGACCTAAACATTAAGTTTACAATACACAATAAACTAGACTTATGCCTTGAATATTTTTTATATGACAGGTTTGTTGAGGCAAAATCCCAAATTAATATTTTGATGTAAACAAACATATGTTAATTAAAGAATCTAATTATGATTCTAAATGATGTGTTTATCTAAAATGTGTTTTTGAGTGTAATAATCCAAAATACGTACTAAGCAATGCAAACAAAATCAATTTAAAGAAATAGCAAAACATGAACAAAACAAAACCAATAACGTTCTTGACAAATTTTGGAAAACCAAGAACGTTCTCCACGTTTTTTCATTTTCATCAAGTACGATCAAATCATCTGCAAATGCAATGAAATATCCTACAAATTACGAGTGCATTTCCAATACATCTACAAAAAATATACAACTCTCACATCAACAAAAGAAACACTCAAAAGATCAAAGATTAAAAAACATGACTCATAGCAAAAGTTGCAAATGATCATTCTCCACCATGGTAACATCAGTCTCCAAAACGATAACATCATTCTCCAACATGTTATAATTAATCTCCAGCATACGGATATCATTCTCCAGCAAGTTAACAACAATCTCCAAAATGTTATGAATGAGAAGCTACATATCACAAAGTATTATCACATAAGCGAAAAATGCATAATGTTCAAGTAAAGAACACTCATGGTTTAAAAAGTCTGGTCTTTGATCAAATCTCACACATAAAAGAAAAATTGGAACTTCAAGTGTTAAGAAAATACATCACTTACATACTTGAAAGCTTCTCAATTGTAAACAAAAGATTCAATTTTGTTTTCCTCTACAAATATCATAATCATTCCAATGAATTCTGATAGCATTTCAGCAAGTGTATTGAATCGTTGCAAGTAATAATAAAATGGTAGGACCGAGTGTTGAACTCAAGGGTTGCATTTTAATATCGAGTTATATTTAATTATTAAAATTGAACAAAAAGTTCTCAAATTGATTGAAATAATATTTAAAATTAACAACAACAATAAAATTGATCCTTTATAATAAGAAAAATGTCAGGGATGAGTTTCACTTCGAATTCAACCTTGATGTCTAATTGGATCCTAGTTACTGAATTCCTTTAATAAATAATTACCGAATTCTCTTTATTATTTATGCCCTAATGTCTTAGTGACAAAACCTTTAATTCCATCGTAACCCCTAATTCCTTAGTGGATTTAAGATTAGAATTAAGCCTTATCGTACAAGAATGCACTTGTTAAACTATTGCCTTTGTAAATATTTTAATAGGTTTCATGACCTACATCTTTCCCTAGACTATAAATTCATGAATTTCTCATATCAAGCATTCGTAAAGTCCATTTCCGTTTCAAAATACAAATCATAGAACATTTTAATGTTGATCAAGCAATAAAAAACGTTAAGCACAAAAATGAGAAAAATAATTCAATAAACTCATTCATATAACTAGAAATCAAATTAGAAAAATAAGGGTGTCATGAATGATTCTCGATAAAACTCCTCTAACGTCTCTCAGTTTCTCTGCTAGGGCACACATCTCTCAATTTCCTAAAAGCCAAAAAGATCCCTAAAAAGTGAGAAAAACATATTTTAATATGTTATGATGCACAATGCGCACCTCAGGTGCACCTGGACAGAATCAGGATGCGAAAATATTATGGAAATGTGCCTCGGGCGCGGTTCAAACACACAACGTCTTCTTTATGATGTTTAGTGCTGTTAGCTCATCGTTTGAGTCCGAATTTGGTTCAGAAGTCTTCATGAAAGTTGTATATATGGATCTTAGCTTTCCTTTGCACTTGGTTTGACTCTGATTGGACAATGACAACTCCAGATATGAATAAAATATTCTACATGGATCATGTTGATTTCTCACCAAAATTCAGCACTGCAATAAAACAAAGTAACAATGTAAAACTACGAAAATTAACTAATATATCAAATAACTCCTTAAATTAACTAATGAATAAAAGATAACTAAGACTAGAAATAATAAAAAATATGCATATGATGAATAGTCATCAAATTCTTTTATCCAGAATTTATTCTCAAACATGAGTTGAGCATACTCATATTCTACAAATATCTTTAAATAATTTTGTAAACTCAAGACTATAAGCGTTGTTTATAGTTTGAGTAGTTTATAAAAAATCCTTTTATGGTTAAAAGGTGAATTATAAAATTCTCTCTGAAGATTGATAGGTGACCTGATTGAATCCCTTTTTAGGTGGAAATGAATTGTTGTTACAGATCAAGGTTAATATGAACAAAACTGTGTAAAACTAACATCATTGTAAAACCAAGAGCATTTTCCGTTTGAACGCTCAGTGAAAAATCTCATAGTTTTGAGGACAGGATATAGCTCGAGTTAGGTGAACCAGTATAATCATTGTTGGATATCTCTTCCTATATCTCTATTTACTTTCAGTCCTTTTGATTATCAAGTTAAATAGATAAGCCAAACTGTTTATTTTAACTAACCAATAACGTTATCTATTTTCTGTTTTCACAACCAAGATCAATCTTATGTTATTTTCTTAAGTTTTTAACTAGAATATTTAAATACGTGAATTTACAATTCAAACCCCCTTCCTTGTAAATTGACATTGCTACTTCAATTGACATCAGAGCAGGTTCTCTAAAGATTAAACACTTAAACAGTGCTAGAGTAAAGATCTAGAAGAAAAAATGTTAAAATCAAAATTCAAGGATGATCTTAAAACATACCAGATTACTACTTCTGGAAGAATAAGATGCAGTTGTTTCTAAAATTTCAAGATACAGGAATATGGTGCATCATTAGAGATGGAGATTTCATACCAAGAGTTGATCAAAATGTTTCAACCTCTACTAAAAAGAAATAAGTGGATTGGACAACAAAAGATAAAACTAAGGTACTCCTAAATTCTAAAACTCAATTATTCTAATCGGGTGCTTTGAGCAAGGTAGAAAGCAAAACATTTGATGAATACACGACTGCTGAAAAAGTATGGGACACACTACAAACTCATTATGAAGGAACAAGTCATGTCGAAGAAACAAGAATAGACATTGGCATAAGGAAGTTTGAGCTGTTCGAAATGCATGAAGGAGAAACTATTGATGAGATGTACTAAAGGTTCACAACTATAGTAAATGAGATGCGTTCTCTTGGAAAAGCTTACTCAGTACAAGACAAAGTAAGACAGATCATTAGATGTCTTCCAACCATGTAGAGACCGATGGTGACAACTATAAGCCAAGCCAAAAATCTTGAAGTGCTTCCATTAGAAGAACTAATTGGAACTTTAAGAGCCACAAAGTGGTGTTACAAGAAGATAAACCAACAAAAAAAGGAAAAGCAATAGCCTTGAAATCATCCTAAGAAAGTGAAGCAGCACAAACAGATGATGAATCAAAAGAAACTGGACATAAAGATGCTGATGAAGAAATAGTCATTCTCACAAGGAGAATTCAAAGAATGTTGAAAAGAAGAGACCATATCAAGAAATGACTCCTAAACAAAAAAGAAAGTCCCAAAGTAGAATTGAACAAGAGGCAAATCACATGTTTTAGATGTAATAAATTAGGACATCACAAAGCTGAATGCACCCTAAGTAAAAGACCACCAAAAAAATTCCCTTCAAAAAGAGATCAATGATGGCTACATGGGATGACTCCGATGAATTTGATGCAAACGAAGATGAAGAAGCCATCATATGCTTAATGGCAAATGCAGAAGAAAATGAAACATAATCTCTTAAGCATAAGTCAACAATGTGATTGACTTTGAAGTTATTTTCAAACCAAACCTATGTGAAATCATAAAAACAAATTATGGGGAAGTACTTTTCTCTGGAACAAGAAAGAAAAATTTGTATGTTTTATATCTTGGGGAATTACCTGATGAATCATAATTCATGTCTATCAATAAAGATAAATGGATTTGACATAAGAGAACATATCATGCTAGCATGAAAATCATTTCATCAAAACTAGAACTTGCAAGAGGATTACTAAAACTAAATTTTGATAAAGATAAAATATGTGAAGCATGTACTAAAAGAAAACAAGTTAAATTACAATTGTAAAAGAAAAATTATTAATGTTATAAAGACACAATAAAATAGTAGCTTTGATTTAAATCGTAACATAAAAATTAATATTGGAGAATAACAATAATTAATTATATTTGAATACATGATATAACAACTAAATAGATTAAATTAAACTAATAAGTATTATTATTATTATAAAAAAATATTAAAAACCAACAAATAATATATGAATACAATATATCATATTAATAAAAATATAAATAAGTATTAAAATTTATGAATGTAGTTTGATTCGGTTTTGAAATAGGAATATGAAATTTGATCCAATTCAGTTTTCACTATTAGACATCTAAAAGAATTCGTTTTTATGTCGTTTTTGGATCAATTTGCGGTTTTTTATTGGTTTAGATATCAACACCCCTAACTCAGTTTAACCTATTGTCACCCTAATAAATATCCCAAGACCAACTTAAAATGGTTTTTAACTCTTAAGAGCTTCTCCATATTAAAATGAAATATGTTTCATTTATCTCCTCCGTTAACATAACATACTAATTAACTGTTTTTTTTTTTTTTTTCAAAAGTGGTGGGTGGTATTTATAAGACGTAACAAAAAGAAATTCGAGAGCAAAAAATTTGAAGGCCAAATCAATTGCTTTTTTTTTCAACCACCTTTGATCGGCTCTAATTTGAGAAAGGTGGATTTTGTATCCCTCAATTAAATTTATTCCTCATTGAAACTTCTCTAAGATGTCACCATGTATTAGGCTTATAAATGTTTTTTCTTTTTATTTTTACAATTATAAAATTGTTTATTTAGTAAAACAAAACAAAAATTATAAAATTTTAAAAAACCAAATATTATTTATAAATTAATTTACAAAATAAATTATATTAATAATAATAATAAAGTAAAGTAAATTATATTACTAAAGTTTTACATATTTTTTAAATATTTTTATTATTATTTTTTAATTACACTAACAATATTTTATTATTATTATTATTATTATTATTTGATTTTTTTTGTTTATTAGATCGGAATAAAAATAAGAGAGAATTGTTAAGAAAATAAGTTGTTATTTTATAAAATATTTGCAATAAAAATGGCACAGAGTTGTTAAGAAAAAATGTTGTTATTTTATAGGTAAAAGGTTAGGGACACGTTTGTTTGTGGCACATTTAGTCAACCACCATTTGATGTATTTGTTTTTCTTTAATTTAATATATTTTATTAATAATATTTTAATTTTTTAAATAAATTAAAAATAATTAAAAAATCAAAATTTTATTATTAAAATAAAATAAAATAGATTAAATTGGAGAAAAAAATGCGGTTGAATAGATATATCAAAACAAACAATTTGTTATATTATAATAACATTTTTTTATCTAATAAATAAAAATTAATAATAATAATAATAAAATTTAAATTTAATGTATTTTTTTTTGTAAATTAAATTAAATTAAATAGGATGCCGGATTTTTGATATTTCTAGTTTAATAGAATAACTACCGGATATTTCAAAAATTTGAAATTTTCAGTCAAGAAAATGTAACTTCCCGGAATTTTCTAATTTTTGGTAAATTAATGTAACTACCGGAAATTTTTATGGCACAATGTCTGGTATTATGGATACTTTATCGGAAATTTGGTGAGAAAATTTATGGTAACATAAATGTACTATTGGAAATTTTGAAATATGAATTTTCCGACGGTGAATATTTGTATACCGATTTTAATGAAAAAAATTTACGTACTAAAAATTTAGTTGAGAGAGTGAGATTTTGAAGTAATTTTTTTTTTATCAGTCAATAAATAAAATTTTTAAAGATAATTTTAAATTTTTAACAATTTAAAAGAATATAAAATTAATTAACGGGTACAAAAGCTAATTTTTCTAAATTGAATGCATCAATTTATGTAAACAGCCTACAAACAATAGCCAAATGCCTGTCCACTCTATGTAGGACCACCTACCCCTCTAAATACACTATTCAAAATTAGTTTATGATAGTATATTTTAATCAATTTTACACTACCAAATAGTTAACTTTCACCTAAACTTACAAACCACTATCCTTGATTGCTTTTTCATTGTCACAATTATCATTTTTTGGACAGCTAGAATGGAAGTCTTACATATAGACTTTGAATCTATGGAAAGCTGTGAAAGAGGATTATCTAGGTCTTTCAATACCGCAAAATCTTACCATGACCCAAATAAAAATCACTAGGGAATAAATACTAGAAAGGCAAAAATAAAGCATGTATACTTGTGAGCATGAAAGTAAAACAAGTTAATGAAGTCTCTTAGCTACGCAAAGAAAATATTTAATAAATTTTAATCGAAAGATAGTAAAAGCAACCAACACACAAGTGAATTAAAAGGATAAATTTAGGGATAAATTTAGCAAATATGAGGAAGCATAAAATTTGATGAAAATCAATAATAAAATTTAATTGGTTCGATCATGTATCTTTATAGCATTACTAGATCAGATTGTTTTATTTTTTTTTGGTTGCTCTAAATGTTCATGCATTTTACTAGTGTACTGAAGTACATTTTCACATTGATTGAACATGTTTTTATGATGTGAGAGGCCCAATATAATTTAAAAAAAAATTAAAACTATGTTGGATTATCTTTAAAAAAACGTATCGGAAGAGATAAATTTTTATTAATTAAAGTAGAAATAAGATAATGCTTCGTATTAAAAAAAAAAAGTGTTTTTGATATTCAATAAATTTGAAAATATTTTTTAATGATTTTTTAAGAAAAACAAAATTTGTTTGTGTTTTCATGTCATAGTGAAAAACACTTTTTTCAAAATAAAAAAAAAAAGTTAGAAAAAATGATTTTTTTTTTCACCAAAAAGCTTCTAATTTAAAATTGTAACAAACAAATGAAAATTTTATAATTTTTATTATAAAAAATGGGATTTTTAATGATAAAAACTGTAATTAACAAACACTCAATTTCCAGCCATAAAAAATTCACATATGTACTAGGGTCAATAAATCAAAACCAAATATCAAATAGTTCACATTCTCGGTGCTTATTTTGAATCCAATTTTCTAAAGTCAATATGAATAGTTTCATTAATCAAATAGTTTCATTCTCGGTGCTTTTTCATTGTCACAATTATCATTAATTGGACAGCTAGAATGGAAGTCTTACATATAGACTTTGAATATATGGAAAGCTGAGGATAGTCTAGGTCTTTCAATACCACAAAATCTTACCATGGCCCAAATAAAAATCACTAGGGAATAAATACTAGAAAGGCAATAACAAAGCATGTATACTTGGGAGCATGAAAGTAAAACAAATTAATAATGAAGTCTTCTTAGCCAAAATAAGTATGCAAACAAAATATTTAATAAATTTTACACGAAAGTAGCAGAAGCAACCAACACACTAATGAATCAAAAAGAGAAATTAAGTAAATACGACGAAACACAAAATTTGATGAAAATCAATATATAAATCTAATTGGTTCGCTGATGTATTTTTATAGCACTACTAGATCAGATTATTTTATTTGTTGTTAGTTGTTTTATTTATTGTTGGATGCTTTAAAAGTTCATGCATTTTGCTAGTATAGTGAAGTACATTTTTACATTGATTGAACATGTTTTTGATGATGTGAGAGGCCCAATATGATTTTTAAAAAATATTAAATCAATGTTGGATTATCTTTAAAAAAAATATCGAAGGGATAAATTTTTATTAATTAAAGTGGCAGTGTGTTGCAACTCTTATCTTTAGAAAAAATAATCAAAAGGATAAATTTAGCAAATATGACGAAGCACAAAATTTGATAAAAATCAATATATGACTCTAATTGGTTCACTTTGCTTTATTTATTGTAGGTTGTTTTATAGGTTCATGCATTTTGCTAGAGTAGTGAAGTACATTTTTACATTGATTGAACATGTTTTTAATGATGTGACAGGCCCAGTATGATTTTACAAAAATATTAAAGCTATATTGGATTATCTTTAAAAAAAATATTCGAAGGGATAAATTTTTATTAATTAAAGTGGCAGTGTGTTGCAACTCTTATCTTTAGAAAAAATAATCAAAAGGACAAATTTAGTAAATATGATAAAGTACAAAATTTGATGAAAATCAATATATGAATCCAATTGGTTCAGTGATCTATCTTTATAGCACTACTAGACCAGATTACTTTATTTGTTAGCAAATATGACGTAGCACAAAATTTGATGAAAATCAATATATGAATTTAATTGTTTCACTGATGTATCTTTATAACTCTACTAGAACAAATTACTTTATATGTTGTTAGTTGTTTTATTTGTTGTTGGTTGTTTTAAAGGTTCATGCATTTTGCTAGTGTAGTGAAGTACATTTTTACATTGATTGAACATGTTTTTGATGATGTGAGAGACCCATTATGATTTTTAAAAAATATTAAAGCAATGTTGGATTATCTTTAAAAAAATATCCGAAGGGATAAATTTTTATTAATTAAAGTGCCGATTGTTGTAACTCTCTTTAATAAAATAATCAAAAGGACAAATTTAGTAAATATGACGAAGTACAAAATTTGATGAAAATCAACATATGAATCCAATTGGTTTACTGATGTATCTTTATAGCACTACTAGACCAGATAATTTTATTTGTTGTTAGTTGCTTTATTTGTTGTTGGTTGCTTTATTGGTTCATGCATTTTGCTAGTGTAGTGAAGTACATTTTTACATTGAGTGAACATGTTTTTGATGATGTGAGAGGCCCAGTATGATTTTTTTTTTAAATATTAAATCAATGTTGGATTATCTTTAAAAAAATATTGGAAGGGATAAATTTTTATTAATTAGAGTGGCAGTGTGTTGCAACTCTTATCTTTAGAAAAAATAATCAAAAGGACAAATTTAGCAAATATGACGAAGCACAAAATTTGATGAAAATCAATATATGAATCTAATTGGTTCACTGATGTATCTTTATAGCATTACTAGACCATATTACTTTATTTGTTATTAGTTGCTTTATTTGTTGTTGGTTGCTTTAAAGGTTCATGCATTTTGCCAGTGTAGTGAAGTACATTTTTACATTGATTGAACATGTTTTTGATGATGTGAGAGACCCAATATGATTTTTAAAAAATATTAAAGCTATGTTGGATTATCTTTAAAAGAAATATCCGAAGGGATAAGTTTTGTATTAATTAAAATGGCAGTGTGTTGCAACTCTTATCTTTAACAAAATAATCAAAAGGACAAATTTAGTAAATATGATGAAGTACAAAATTTGATGAAAATCAATATGAATATAATTGGTTCACTTATGTATCTTTATAGCACTACTAGACCAAATTACTTTATATGTTGTTAGTTGCTTTATTTGTTGTTGGTTGCTTTAAAGGTTCATGCATTTTGCTAGTGTAGTGAAGTACATTGATTGTACATGTTTTTGATTGTACATGTTTTTGATGATGTGAGAGGCCCAATATGATTTTTAAAAATTATTAAAGCTATGTTGGATTATCTTTAAAAAAAATATCGAAAGGGAAAATTTTTTATTAATTAAAGTGGCAGTGTGTTGCAACTCTTATCTTTAAAAAAATAATCAAAGGACAAATTTAGCAAATATGACGAAGCACAAAATTTGATGAAAATCAATATATGAATCTAATTGGTTCACTGATGTATCTTTATAGCACTACTAGACTAAATTACTTTATTTGTTGTTAGTTGCTTTATTTGTTGTTGGTTGCTTTAAAGGTTCATGTATTTTGCTAGTGTAGTGAAGTACATTTTTACATTGATTGAACATGTTTTTGATGACGTGAGAGGCCCAGTAGGATTTTTAAAAATTATTAAAGCTATGTTGGATTATCTTTAAAAAAAATATCCGAAGGGATAAATTTTTATTAATTAAAGTGGCAGTGTGTTGCAACTCTTATCTTTAACAAAATAATCAAAAAGACAAATTTAGTAAATATGACGAAGTACAAAATTTGATGAAAATCAATATAGGAATCCAATTGATTTACTGATGTATCTTTATAGCACTACTAGACTAGACTATTTTATTTGTTGTTAGTTGCTCTATTTGTTGTTGGTTGCTTTATAGGTTTATGCATTTTGCTAGTGAAGTGAAGTACATTTTCACATTGATTGAACATGTTTTTGATGATGTGAGAGGCCCAATATGATTTTTAAAAAAATTTAAAGCTATGTTGGATTATCTTTAAAAAAAAGTATCAGAAGAGATAAAATTTTATTAATTAAAGTGACAGTGTGTTACAATTCTTATCATTGAACTAACACCTTAAATATTTGATAATGTTTCGTATTAGAAATAAATGCTTTTGATATTTAATAAATTTAAAAATATTTTTTAATGTTTTTTCAAGAAAAACAAAATTTGTTTGTGTTTTCATGTCCCAGTGAATAGCCTTTTTTTTAAAATAAAAAAAATAATAGTTAGAAAAAATTATTATTTTTTCAGAAAAAGCTTCTACTTTAAAATTGTAACAAACAAATGAAATTTTTTTAATTTTTATTATAAAAAATGGGATTTTTTAATGATAAAAACTGTAATTAACAAACACTCAATTTCCTACCCTAAAAAATTCACATATGTACTAGGGTTAATAAATCATAACCATCATACAAAGTCAAATAGTTCACATTCTCGGTTCTTATTTCGAATCCAATTTTCTAAAGTCAATATGAATAGTTTCATTAAACAATATCAACTGTAATTTAATCACAAAGTCACTTTTTAGGCCTTTGATAATATAATGTTGTTCGCATTTGCTTTCATTCTAGAAGAACCCTAAAGCTTAATATAACATGTTTCATTGGAGTAAAGCATTTACTAAAGCAAAAGAACATGAAGAAATCGATTATACCCCCAACAATATTGATATAGCTAATAATCATATTTATCTTCTAAAATTAAATATAAATAAAAATTGCAACTGAAAATTTGATATATCTTAACTTAAATTAAGATTAAGAACATCAACTTTTTAAATTATTTTTTACTGTATTTTGTATTGAACAGCATATTGTGCCGCTATAGATTAGCCGCTGGAAGACATGTGCCCCTAGTGTTGCTTGTGCTTGTGAAATTACATTGTCCATCTATGGAACAGGAACAAGCAAAACAAGACTACCACAATTGAAGATCAAATCGAATTTAAAACAAACAAAAAAAGGAATAGTTGGAAAATTAAAACATGGATGTTAGCATTTCATGCATACGAAATTCAACAAGATTCAAAGGCTTTTATTGTAATAATTCAGTATTGATAGACCTGAAGTGTTGGGTTTTGGACTCCCTTCCTATGTGAAGAAAGGTTCAATATGTGCAAGCCCATGTGTCTCACTTAACCAAGTGGAGAGAGGTCAGATTAGTGGGCGTGAGAGACCTGAATTCAGAGAGTGAGGCGAGAGAGAGGAAGAGCAAAACCTATTTTTGCATATAACAGAGCAGCTGCACTAGATTTGCGATTTCTCCTTCGTTCACCGTCGGATCGGGCTTAAATTTGGACAGCAGGTTCTTGACTCGTGATACTGTAATCTGACCGGTTGGATCGTGGATCAGATGTCTGAGGTGGGAGAAATTGAACTCGAACAGCAGCAGTTTTTTCTGGTTTTTTCTTCTGAACTTTGTTCTCAATTTCATGCTTGTTTTCTCATTGTTTTGACTGATTGTTGTGTCCTTTGTGATGGTGATTTTAGTTGCTGTGATTATTTGTTGATTGCTCCTCACAGATTCCTGCAAGTTTGGGAAATTGATTATCCGCTGCATATTGCTCTGTTAGAGTTGTTATTGTCATTTGTTGTTGAATTTTCCATTATGAAGAACCAGACTTTCCTTTAACGGGGATCAAAAGAGGTTCTTCCAATCCAACACTTAAAATCACATTCACTAGATAATCCACCAAAGTACCAATAAAAAAATCATGAGCAAAAATCACTTTTCCAAGAATAGTAGAAAATCTACAAGAGTTTGAAAAAACTTTATAAGCTAACATACTAATGTGGCTAAAGCATTCCACTAGGAATAAATGGATTCAAAAGCCAAACAATTGTTTTATATGACTGACATGTCCGGTATTTCGGCTGATAGAAGCATACTCTTTTAGAAGTATATGTTGTTCAGATTCGGCACCCTCTTCCAAATCTAATCTCGTCCGATCAAATTCTTGAGGGACTTTTTTTCTTAAATTTCATTAAATTCATAAAATAAAATGACAGCAAACACTAAATTTTTAACTATTTTGAAAGTTTAATTTTGATTATTTTGAAGTCTCTCAACATATGATGTTCACTTTTTTGTAATTAGTCTTACTTCTTTTACATGTACTACCAAATCAATAACTAGTCTAACATTAGCCGTTAAAAAAAAAAAAAAACCTTTCTATATATTTTTTTCAATAAAATATCTATAAATAAACAAAAAAATGCACCAACTGCAATACTCACTCTTCCTAAATTACATTCTATATTTATATATTATAATACAAATATTCTAATAAATAACTCTCATGTTTTTTTTATAATAGATTGTTGAGTGAAATTTAATCAATAAAAATTAATGTGTTTAATTCATAATATATATATATATATATATCATTTTTTTTACTAAATTTTAATTAATCATCTCTTATAAAAAAAAAAAAAATAGGAGGAAAATGTCTCAAATGCACCTGCCTCAGTTAGAGCTCCAAGAATAGGAGCTATGAGATATAACCATATGCCTTTGAAGTTGTTTGTAGCAATTGCTGGGCCCAGTGTTCTTACTGGATTCATTGAACCTCCAGTTGCAGGCCTCTAGCATAGTGGAAAAATTTACCTTGTACCCCCAAATTCGTCATGTCCCCAAAAAAAATTCAAAATGCCAAAAATACCTTCAATTGTTTTTGACAATTTAACACAATGAAAAGTTAATTTTTTTTTCACCATTTTCTCATTCCTAGAGCAGTGTAAAAAATGATTGCCGGTAGGTTGAAGTTTTTCGGTAACTTCCGAAAAACTCAAAAGTAAGTTTTCCAGTACGCAACATACTTTCGGGAAACTTAAAAATAAGTTTTCCGGTACAGAAGGGGGAACTTGTGTACCGGAAATCTTCAGACACAAGTTTTTTGGTACATAACTATGTTCCGGAAATCTTCAGACACAAGTTTTTTGGTACATAACTATGTTCCGGAAATCTTCAGCCACATGTTTTCCAGTACATAACTGTTTTCCGGAAAACTTCATACCCAAGTTTTTCGGTACATAATAATTTTTTAATTTAATTTTTTAATTTTTTTTAAATGTTAACAGATATGGATAAACCGTTACTATTAATGGATAAAACATGAGCCGATATTACAAATATTTTTGACACAAATCAGGTATGAATAAATATAAGTAATATTAATATTGTAAAAATATATTATGGTGATTAATTATAATTTATTTTACTTCAGATATTTGATTCAAGGGACGCTGTTGTGAATTGGGCAAAAGAAATCGACATAAAAAATAAAATTACTGTTATTATCAGAGGATCAAATATAGAGACAAGAGAGGAAGGAATGAGAAATAAATTAATATTAGATTGTGACAAAGGAGGAAAATACAAGGGTGCTGCTAGTTCAACTCGAAGTTCAACAAAAAAGTGCAATTGTCCTTTCAAGCTTAGATCAAAACTATTAAAAGATGGTTCACGATGGATAGTTAAAGTAATTTATGGAATTCACAACCATTAATTACCTGATACTTTGGAGGGGCATGTATATGTTGGACCCTTAGATGATGAAGAAAGAAAGCATGTTCATGACTTAACAAAATATAATGTTACACCGAGATACGTATTAGTCTCATTGCAAGATCGATATAATAATAATGTTACTAAGATCTCACAAATATATAAATAGAGGAGTGCGATTCGATTGCACTTGAGAGGTAATAGAACATAGATGCAACATTTATTCAAGTTAATTGAAGATGCAAAATATGTGTGTTGGAATAGAAAGCGTGAAGACTCCGATGTTATGAGAGATATTTTTTGGCGCATCTAGATTCAGTGAAGTTGTTGAATTTGTTTCTGATTGTGTTGATTATGGACAATACCTATAAAACCAATAAATGCAGAATATCATTACTTGAAATTGTTGGTATGACATCAACAGAGAATACATTTGTAGTTGAATTTGCTTATTTGGAATGTGAGAGGGAAGAAAACTTTTGCTGGGCATTAGAGAGACTAAGAGATTTATTTGCTACACAAAATAAATTTCCTCAAGTAATTGTGACAGACAGAGATCTTACATTAATGAATGCAGTCGGTATTGTATTTCCACATGCTATTAATTTACTTTGTCGATTTCATATCGACAAAAATGTTGGAGCAAAATGCAAGCAATATATCTTAAAGGATAGACAATAGTCAGTATTGAATATGTGGAAAGATATTATGTATTGCAGTATTGAAAAAATACTATGCACGCGGTTGCACATGTTTGAGCAATCATGTGTTGATTCTAAAGTATTTGTTGATTATGTGAAAGAAACTTGATTGACTCCACATAAGGAAATATTTGGTGAAGCATGGACAAATCAAGTGATGCATTTGGGGAACACAATGACTAATAGGTATATAATGTCATTTTATTATATATTGTTGAATATCATTATATTTTCTAATGTGACTGTAAAGTTTTATTATAGGGTTGAGTCATCTAACTGGAAATTGAGGTTAATGTTGGAAAACAACATGGGTGATATGTGTAAATGTTGGGAGGCTATGAACAACATGATAAGGCTGCAACATAAAAAAAATCACAGTCTCGTTTCAAAAAAGTTTTATGATGAAGAACATGAGCACATAAATCCATTTTATCAGAGATTGAATACATTTGTATCAAGAGAAGCTCAAATACGTATTGTTGAATAATACAACAAAGTTGAGTGGGTATGTACTGACAAATCTGTATGTGGATGTTCTATCAGAAGGACATATGGGTTACCTTGTACTTGTGAATTGGGACAATATAAATTGTTGGGTGAACCAATTCCTTTAGATTCTGTGCATATTCAATGGAGAAAATTAAGCATGGAATGTGAACTCACCCAAGACACAGAAGATGGACCACAATTGGATTTGTCTAATGAGATGAATGCCTTATGGAAATGATTTCGAACACTTGATGTTATAGGGAAGCGAGTGTTGAAGAGTAAAGTGCGTGAACTAGATTTTCCAAGTACAAGTTCAATGTGTCCGCCACCTGATAAAGTCAAAACCAAAGGACGAGTGAAGAAGAGTAAGGGTAAGAAGCCGGATGGATATGATGTATATCAAGATCCTTCTTACTTTGAGCATGTTAATGCAACATATTGTGAAGATATTGGTTCCCAACCCTCTCAATCATCAAAGAAGAGACAAATATCTCAATCAAAGAAACAACCCTCTCAGTCATCTCAATCTTCAAAACAGTTGTTCTTGAGACAACTTCCTGATGTTATCCAGCCATACATTGATTACATATTTGATGTGGCAGCGGATGGAAATTGTGGTTTTCGTGCTATTGCATTATTGCTTTGACACGGTGAAAAGTGTTGGTCTTTGGTACGCAATAGTTTGGACCATGAGATTGCTTCTCATGTAACTCCATATGATAGACTGTTCACATGACGCATTAGAGAAGTAAGAGATTCGTTGAAGATATCTGGCTTACGTATTCAACCCATAGATAAATGGTTGTCCATATCTGATATGGATTACGTGATAGCGACAACATAATATTATTCTTGTCACATTTGGTCAGACATTTTCAATGACTTTCTTTTCTATGAGGGGTCCACATTCCAATTTGACAAAATTTAATCGCATTTGTTGCATTGGGTTTGTTAATGGAAATCACTGGGTTTCAGTAATTATTTTCTTCTATTTTAATTTATTTATTTTCTTTTATTTTAATGTTTGTTAATTTTTAAAAAATTTCTTCTATTATTTTCCTTAATTAATTTATTTAATTTTTGCAGTTAAAGATGAAAGATGAATTTCTATTGCTAGAAATTGCATCATTTTGAAAGCAATATCGCACTGATGAAGCAACTTCTTGGACAATAGCATATACGGTGCATCTACAACACTGGGATATTTTTAACGATAATTAATAATAATAATAATAATTTAAAAGTGTTCGTAACAAGTAACCAAAATAACAACAATTCATAAAAGTGTTCATAACAAGTAATTGACATAACAATAATTCATAAAAGTGTTACTACTCACTAGTGCGACTACGTGATAAATACAATGCTTTATAAAAATGAATATACAACTCATCATCTAGACTAGTTTCATGTTCATTCAACCCCTGCTGTATAATATCACTGATATGTTGTAAGATAGGTGCCAGCTGTGAACTAGAAGCATCTGCACTGGTGGACGGTACACTATAACGTGGGACCTGAGGTACACCATATGGTCGGACAAGCAGTGGATGAGACACTTGATAGAACCACTCCAAATATACATCTTCACACTCAGATGGATATGTAGCTGGACGAAGCTTGTGAAACAGCTATGTCACTGACGTCACATATCCCAACCATTCCACATCTACATCAAATAATCTAGAAGGATCTGGAAGTGGCGGTGAAGGAATATATTGGATATATCCAAATTGTTTCAAACACCTCTCTCGCAGATATTTCACTACAGTGCTGCATAATCGGAGGTAACCAGTATAAAGCATGATATCATCAAAAGGAATGACACCCCTGTGATTGTCCCATGGTCTCCATATAACATTCGCAGGGTGTCAATGCATCAATAACATGCCTGGATTCATGGACCTTATGTTTGCCTTGTTTGTAGCATCATCTATTCATTCGGACAAAGCATTCCACGTCAGCACCCTGGTCACCTCTATTACAAATATTTTGGAAAATATTTGTAAATCCAACACTATTGCAAATAAAAATAAATATATTAATAATAAATACACATATAATAATTAATACTAATAACTATATTAATAACATAATTAATACTAATAAATAATTGATAAAAAATTAATAATTAATACTAACATAAACATATTAAATAAATAATTAATACTAATAACATAATTAATATAATATTTATTAATTAAAATTAAATAAATAATTGATACCTGAGAGGTAGTCATGTACCCTCTAAATATCTGAATAAATGAAGGTACTTCGCATCAACTAGAGTATGACTCTTATCAGCAAAAATAGTACTCCCTACTAAATTCAACAGATATGCCCTAGCAGCACAGTCAAATCTCTCTGCTGCACACTGCCTTCTGAAGACATCTTTCAACCAATCTAGTCTATAGTGCACACCTCTGTCTTCATGGTCTCCTCCCAGATTTCTTTCGTGATCACTCCTAATAGATGGATGACAAGATTACATGTTGTTACTCTATCTACATCGGGTGGACTGTAGAACTCACCCCTAATAGACAATCCCAAAATATTAGCAACATAATCTAAAGTAATCATCATTCCACCAAATGACATGTGAAATGACGATGTCTCGGAATGTTATCTTTCAACAAATGCAGATATATCAGATTGTTGCCGATCATCTTCAAACTATCCCGTTGTAATGGGTTCAAACCAAACAAATTCACCCAGTTCTCTATGGGTCGCGGAAGTACCAGCAGAGTAAATTGTTGCATTTTCTTTTCATGCGCAACAATTTTTAGCAATGGTCGCTCCTGTATACAAAGAAAATACATGACATTAAAATTAAATATGGACCAAAAATAATAATTAATTTAAATATTTTTAATAGATTACAAGTAATAATTAATCACTACAAGAAAAACCCTATTTTGTGGCCAACTTTATAAATATTTTGTGGCCAAATAAAACCCTCACAAATTAGTGACCAAAAATGCCCTCACAAAAGCCAAAATTGAAATTGGTCTTTTTTTGTGGCTGAAAAAACCCTCACAAATTTTTAAATATTTAACTGGATTTTGTGGCTGCCTAAGCCCTCACAAAATCACAAATCCATCACAAAGGAGTGACGTGACTAGGAAGTTTGTGGCGGAATAAACCGTCACAAAGGATTGTGCACGTGGCGTTTGTGGCTGCAAAGGCCGCCACAAAGAACGCCTAAATCCAGCTCGATTTTGTGGCCACTTAGGCCGTCACAAATTGCATTATAGCTGGATTTTGTGGCTGCTTTGGCCGCCACAAATGCCCAAGGTGACCCTATATATATTTTTCACCCCTCCTCCTTCATTTTTTCACATCCAACTTCTCTCTAAAACTTCATTCTAACTATTCTCTCCTCCTTCTCTCTACACAAAATTACTCTTCTTCATTTAAATTTTGTAAGTATAAATTATAATTTATTTATAATTTACATTAATTTAAATTAGTGTTTAATTATAATTATAAATTTATTATTAATAATTAAAAATTTAAATATTTTATTATTAATAATTTAAATATTTTTTTTATTAATTTAAATATTTTATTATTAATATTTTATTATTTAAATTAATCTTTGATTTAATTATTAATCTTTATTTTTAATTTAAATTTTTTATTATATTAAAATTAGTTTATTATATATATATATATATATATATTAAATTTAATTTATAATTACATTATATTTCAAATTTAATTTAATTATAATTTAAATTTTAATATTATAATTATATTAATTTATTAAATATAATATTGTAATAAACTATTAATTTAGAATTCAAAATTAATTTATTAATTACGTTGGCATTTGTGGCGGCCAAAAGCCCTCACAAAGGTCTAGTCAGCAATCCTTTGTGGTGGCCAAAAGCCCTCACAAATTCAGCTTGACATTTGTGGTGGCCAAAAGCCCTCACAAACGTCCAATCATGCAAATTTAGTCTGTCCTTTGTGGCGACCTATGCCCTCATAAAGGCAGACTTTTGTGGCTGCAAAAGCCCTCACAAAATTTTGTGATCAGCTTCTTTGTGGCTGTCAAAAGCCCTCACAAAAGCCACATTTGTGGCTGTTTTTTCCCTTTGTGAGGGCTTTTGACCCTCACAAAATTGATGAATTCTTGTAGTGAATTAAATATATCTCACCAAACCATAGTCTAGCTAAAATATGATAACGATATCGTGTAATGACAAACAAATCATAAGGTCCTCTAGGATACCGTGTGAGCTCACCAAGTCCCTCAGCTCCAGCATGCTCCCTCATGAGCAGGTGTAGCCTCCTCCTGCTCATGTGCCACTTGTTTATGTATCACCTGCTCATGTACCACCTGCTCCTACTAATACATAGTCACATGATCATGATGTCCCTCATCGTCATCTTCAATGATCACATGTCTTCTTCTCCTTGAAGTTGTCAGTCAAATCCTCTTTGGGGGATTCATCGCCGACGATGTCAAAGTATCAGTGTCACGTGTAATTCGTATTATTTTGTCGTCACTTCCTCGTGCGCCCACTAAAAAATTAAACAATTAAAATAAACAAATTACTTATATAATTATAATTAATTAAAAAAATTATTTAAATCTTTCGGAAAACTTGATGTACAAGTTCTCCGGTAACTACTGGAAATGTTGAGCATCAAGTTTTCCGAAACAATGCTCTGTACCGGATATCTTAAAAACAAATTTTCTGAAAGAGTCCTCTGTATCGAAGAACTTCAATAATGTTTTCCGGTAGTATCTTTTGTACCGGAGAACTTTAGATCAAAGTTTATGGAGTACATCTTCTGTACCGACAAACTTGAAAACAAGTTCTCCAAAAATTTTGTAAAAAAACTTACTTTTGCGTGTTCCGAAAAATATTGAATCGTGGAATGGTAAATTTTTGGAGGTTTTATTATTTATATAAGGACAAAAAAGTCATTTCATTCTTAAAATGGGAGTATAGGTATAATTAGAGGGGTATGGGGTAAAATTTTCAGCTAGTGTTGTTGAAACAATATGAGAAATAAGGCCTAAATGAAATATTGGCCTAAATAATTTAATTGAGTTCCTAAATTTTTAGTTAATAATTTATAATTAGTTCTCTTAATATTTAATATTATGTAATTGGATTTCTAATAATATGTAATTAGTTCTCTCAAATTTTAATTAATTAGTTTTTCACTAAGTAAAGTTTTTCATTGGATTTGTTATAGGTTCTTTTTTAAAAAAATTTAACGCAAAGAAGAGTAAAAGAATAATTTTAAAGTTTTATTTATGTAAAATTAAATTTAAATTCTACATTACCATAATTTTTCACATCATTATAAACTAAAATGGTAAAAATAAAATAGGTGATTAAAATTACTGGTTCTCTTAAGATGAAAATACTAAAATCGTACTTTAATCTTTATTAAAGTAGGGAGAGGAGTATGTACGTATATTACACTAATGATTTTGGTTACACTATACTTGGACTTGTAAGAGTATAGTTTTGATCCGCTAAATAAATAGTTTAGTTGTAATTAAAGTTTAAAAAGTTTTATCGCATAATAATGATTGACGACATCAAAAAATAATAGTGATAGACTATATTTATAAGATTATATAGTATACATTTTTAATATAAAATAATTTTATACAACATCTAATATTAAGAATTATTTATTTTATCACATCACGTCGTTTCTATTATCTATGCAATTATTTTAAAATTGATAATATAAATTGGATGTTCATATAAAATTATTATACAGACTCTTTATTTATTTAAAAATAATAATAACTCAATTGTAGTTTTAAGTTTTTTATTTTTATCAATTTATAAAATCAATAATTTTATTTTAAAATCTGATTTTTTTTTCAATCTAATTTTTTTAAATAAAAAATGACAATGTAATTAGTAACATAAGATATAGAATTATTAACAATAGCACTAAAATTATTTAAAAATTTAATTTTTTATTTAAAAAAGAATTATTTTTATAATTAATTAATAACATGAATAATTAGTATATCTATATAATACTATACCGAATTGTAAGTTACAAAATATGTCAAATTAAAAAAAATTAGTTTAAAAATTTGAAGAAAAAAAAAACAAAATTGCCAATTTTTAAAATACTGAAGGCAATTCCGTGAAAGTAAGAAAAAACAAAATTGTAATTAAAATAAAAATAATAACGTGGAACATACCCGGCCGGCTATGAGAATGTTGGGCATGACGGTGGCTCCCACAGCGATTCCTGCAAATTCTCCCACCTGCATCATGTTCACACTGCAGATTAATTAATGTCAAAAAGTTTCATAAAAATAAATAAATGTAAAAAAAAAATCATGAGGAAGTTCATCTGTTAACACTAGTGGATCACCTGCTAATATTTAGTTGACCTAAACTTGAAAATCTGAAACAGTAATCAATTTATGTAATTAAAATGTTATTTGTTTATCTAGTTTCTATAAATAATAATAATAATTACATTCTCCAAATTGTAATATATCAAAAACTTGTTTTACGAAGATAAATTAGGTTATTAAATCACAAAATATTGTAAACTCATTAAAGATAATTTAAAAAATAATATCATTATACAATTCCAGATATCACTTGAAATTTTTTCTAAAGCAGAGTCATGATACTCATTAAGTTTCGTGACATTTAATTGGTTATATTCCGATTAATTGAATTTACTAATTCATATGTATAAGAAATTAACAAATTCTTCTTACACTTGATTTTAGTGTTGTAAATGATTGTTAGTTTAAGTAATATCAATCTAGTTGAGATTACCGACTCAATAATGTTGCTTTTGTATACCAATTTTGGTTAAAAAAAAAAAAATAAATAATAATAATAATAATAATAATAATAATAATATGATGATACTTACAGCTCTTGTGTCGGTGGCAACAGCAGTGACAGCAAACATGAGATTAAAGCCAATAATGAATTCTAAAGCAAAACCTTCACAATTGCTACTGAAGGAACCGTCACTCCACCACTCATGAATGGATGAAAAATCACTTTCAGAGCAAATGCAGCACATATTGATGCCAATATTTGTGCACCAATATACACAGGTACCTACATTTCATTCAGCACAAGGCAATTGAAAAGTTAGACATATTCTAGTATTTTACTAACAAGAACTCTTTAATTAACATGTGAAAAAAGATTAAACAAGAAGATAAAGAAAGAATGCAAGTTAAGGCTTTTTACATTCTTCCAAGGAAAATGCTTCAATGCAGCAAATGAGATGGTAACAACAGGATTGAGATGAGCACCAGAGATATGACCAGCTGATAGAATTATGATCATAACAGCTAGTCCACTTGCTGTAGCACATCCAATTAGTGTCTTTGAATTTTCAACCATTTGGTTCTCTATTGCAGTTCTCATTTGAGCAAACATTAGAATGAACCCTATATATATAATACTAATACTAATACTAATACTAATAACAACAACAACAATCTAGTATATATCTAATCATAACATAAGAAATCTTCATTCACACTATGGAACATGCGCTTAATATATCAAACTTCCATAAAAGAGTGTTAGTTTTAAGCTTTCAAATGCAATTGGTTTCACTCAAAATCAATTTCTATTACTTTTGTTATAATCATCTTAACTTACCAATGTCATAATCGTTTTATGCAGAAACACTATAACTTTGAGAAATTAATTAAAATATCAAACGATGTCCGATTTAAATAAATGATAATATTTTGGAAAGCCTAAGATGTTTAGTTTATAAATATAATTTTTATTATGCGTAATAGACATTCAACTAGTACAGTTTAATAAAATAAGGTATACTTATACAAAAACATAACAATAGATTATTTTCCAACTTGTAACTCAATTTTTTCTACAAATTCTCAATGAAAATTGGTGAAACCAGTGTCTATTTTGTAGGTAATTAAGTCTATTTTCAAATGGAATAAAAATCAACTCAAAATACCATCTATTGAAAAAGTTATGAGTAAAATACCAAAGGTATACCTATATGGATTCAAAGACAACATCATATTATTTTCACTTCAAACTTTATATTGTTAAGTTTGTATGATCAACTAAGTCAAATACACTCAAAATTCAGCATAAAACCATGTAATTACCAATACTAAACAATCTCATCTCATCACAAATCCAACCACAACAATCAACAACAATAATCAAACAACAACTCTTCATAGTAATTAATACAAACACCTAACATGCATTATTAATAACCAATGATACTAAATCAAATAGATTATCTCAATACCCAAACATGTAAAACATGATCTCTAAGCACGCCTAAGAGAGGTTTTAAGAGGGTTTTCTATGTTACCTTAAGAAGAGATTTGAGACCCCCAAAGTTTGATTATAATTCCTTCTTCTACAAGTGAAATTTTAACTCCTCTTCATGTTTCCATCTTTCTTCTCAATATGCAAGAACTCTAAATTTCTTCTCCTATATTGAAATCCCAAGTTCCCTTTTCTTCTTTCTCATAATTCCTCATTTCACTCTATCTTTGGGTCCTCTTTTACTATAATATAGGTGTGAGGGTTGATTCTATAATGAGATGATGAAATGAGGAAGCTTGAGAAGGGCATGCAATGGAGTTAGTGTGTTCTCTCTCTCTTTTTTCTTTCCTTTCTTCTTATTTCTTGTTTTCTCTTCTTTCATCTCTTTTTTTTTCTCTTGATATCATTCGGTCATCCCTCCCTCTTTCTTTCTTTCATTTATTAATTTTTTTTTTTAACAATTGTGTTTTAAGTAAAGGGGAGTGTGATGGGAAATGTCAATTACGCCCCTCCGAATCCTTACAAATGACAAAATTTTATTTTGACTAAAAAATAAACTATTAGAAGTTGAATTTGAAATTTCTATTGAGTTTATTTCTAATTTATTCCCCAACCATAACAAACACATTAATATGAACTATCTAAACTAAATTTCACTTGAATAACTAACAATCATTTTTTTTATTAAATAAGATTTAAGAGATTTCTATAAATATATGAATTACGACAATAAAATATAAATAATAGAATTATTAGTATAAATAAGAAGAAATAGTATATACAATTTTTGGGGTGTTACAAGAGTCATCCGTTAACACTAGTTAATCAACTAGTGAATAGGGGTGGGAATAGGTCAGGCCAGGCTTTGAAAGGCCTGAGTCTGACCTACGATTTATCATAGGCTTTTTTTCGGCTTGGCCTGACCTTTTTAATAGTCTGGCCTGAAAGTCTTTTTAAATGCAACCATTATTATCTCTTAAACAAATAAGGAACAACTATTGAGTGATTGACTAATTGAACGGTTACCGAATATGAAACTACTATCAAATATAAAACCGCTACTGAATATGAAATGATTACTAAGTGATTGCCTGATAGAATTTAAAATAGAAAATAATATTATTAATATAATAATAAAATATAATATTAATAAATAATAAATATATATAGGTCGGCCTGACAGGCTTAATAGGCTTTTTTATAAGCATGAACTTGACCTATTTAAATAAATAGACTTTAAAAACAGACTGAGTCTAGTCTTTTTATTAAATAGGTCAGGTGAGGCCAGGCTATAAGTAGGTCAGGCCATAGGCCCCTACGGACGGCCTAACCTATTCCCATCCCTACTAGTGAATCACCTCTTAATATATAGTTGACCTAAACTTGAAATTCTGAAAAAAATAATTAATTTATGTAATTAAAATGTTATTTATTTATCTAATTTTCTATAAATAATAATAATATTTTTTCCAAAATAATAATGATAATAATTGCACTCTCCAAATTGTAAATTAGGTTATTAAAATCACAAAATATTGTAAATTCATTAAAGATAATTTTAAAAATAGTATCATTATACAATTCCAGATATCACTTGAAATTTTTTCTAAAGCAGAGTCATGATACTCGTTTCGTTTCGTGACATTTAATTGGTTATATTCCGATTAATTGAATTTACTAATACATATATATAAGAAATTAATAAACTCCGATTCAATAATGTTGCTTTTGTATACCAATTTTGTTTTTAAAATAATAATAATAATATGATAATACTTACAGCTCTTGTGTCGGTAGCAACAGCAGTGACAACAAACATGAGATTAAAGGTAATAATGAATTCTAATGCAAAAGCTTCACCAATTGCTACTGAAGGAACCGTCACTCCCCCATTCATGAATGGATGAAAAATCACTTTCAGAGAAAATGCAGCACATATTGATGCCAATATTTGTGCACCAATATACACAGGTACCTACATTTCATTCAGCACAAGGCAATTGAAAAGTTAGACATATTCTAGTATTTTACTAACAAGAACTCTTTAATTAACATGTGAAAAAAGATTAAACAAGAAGATAAAGAAAGAATGCAAGTTAAGGCTTTTTACATTCTTCCAAGGAAAATGCTTCAATGCAGCAAATGAGATGGTAACAGAAATTATAATCATAACTGCAAGTCCACTTGCTCCAGCACATCCAATTTGTGTCTCTGAATTTTCAACCTTTTGGTTCTCTGTTGCAGTTCCCATTCCAGCAAACATTAGAATGAATGTTCTTATAAACTCTACTCCAACCTATACTAATAATAACTTCAATCCATTTATGTTCAAGTCCAATCAATTGTAAGGATTGTATTAACTACATTTAACTTTAATTATCTATAATATTAAAAATACGACACAAATGTAAATGAAATTTACCTTTTTAGCAAGAGGGATAGGAGCACCTGACAATGGCAAAGCACGAGACACTCTAGGTAAAGAACCATCTTACAAATTCCATTCTTCAACAGCAAAACAATTCATATTTTTGAGAAGTGATTTCTTTCTACTAACAAAATGATTTCCATTTTTCTCATACCTTAAAGCTACCAAAAAGAGGGGGCACTAGGTGTTGCACTTGCAGGTGTAGAAGGTATTGATGGAATTTTTTCATTGTCCATATCTCTCTTACTCTAATAAACTTTAATTATATTAATTAAATTAATAATAACGCAAAAACAAAGTGTAAAGATAGAAGACCTCCAAATTGATGCTTCAAAATATTTGTTTTGGTCTTAATATGTTAATTGTGAGGAGAGTGCATAACTATGGTAATGCATATATATAAGAGTAGAATTTCTGGGGTAACTTTTACCAGTACAATTAAACCTAATTACATCAGTTCCTATGTACATGTTAGATCGGTTACTTGTCCGATCTAATATCAAGCGTTATAATAAATAGTTAATTATAAAATTGGCTAAAATAATAGATGTAACAAGTCAAAATTCAAAATTGATTTATTACATCGGTTAAATTTTAACCAATCTAACAAATCAATTCAAAGTTGATGAATAATAGGGCATTTACCCGTACATGGCACATCCACCATGGTCGACCGTTACACTTTAGACAATGCGAATGCATCTTCGGTTTATCTTTCTAAAGGATCAATGCCTACAATCCTTCCAGCTGCCAGAGCAATCACATGACGTTCCACATTATTCTCCATCAGGAAATTATCATACTAATTAAAAATTAACCTCTGGATGCCATATGCTAATGGTATATTTTTCTTTTACTAAGCAAAACAAAAAATATTAAAATACAATATAAGAAATATAATGATAAACAAATCTTATTGTTACTAATGTACTACACCTAGACTAAAATGAGATGTTTTTATCTCATCGATCTGAAGTAATTAGACATTATCCCTTACAGTCTCTATCAGCCTAAATCAACAATTAGCTAACTAAATTTTTTTGGGATCACGTACTCTTTCCCTCATGTAAATAGGATCTCATCTGCTAACTGTGAAACATATTCAATTGGATGAAACCAATCCCAAAACAAGTGATTATCACGATTCAAACAAAGATTAACACCTTGCAGACCTTTCAAGCATAGACCTTCTCCATTGAACTTTCCAATTCCGCAGCATGCTGATTATTTTTCAGTCAATCCTACAATATGTTAACTTATATGGAAAGTTCTTATCAATATTTTAAAATAACTTAAATCATTTATCGTAAGTTAAACCATAGGTGAGTATGTAGAAACATGCTTAAATACTTGTTTTAGCAAAATTGGTACACAAAGGATCAATTGGAGATGAAATAAAGTGGTAGTGCTAAGTCTGTTGCTTAAAATTGTGTGATATTAATACTACCTAAAAATAGTCTAAGAGCTATTGTATATCAAACTAATAAATCTGAGCTAGAATAAGTTGGTTTGCTGTTATAAATTAGTTTTGTCTGCTCCAAGGTACAAAGATTTTCTGCTTAATTATGCAGAAACATACCTAAATATGATCTTAGCAACCTTGGTACACAAAGAATCAATTGTAGATGAAATAAAGTAGGAGTGCTAGGTAGGTCCCTACTAGTACTCACATATAACTAAATTTCAACTTGTACTCCTATTCAACTGAATCCCTATACTTGAGGGATATTAAATAGAAACATATTTTGACAATAGATATAGTAGAAAATATTTTACCCTTCAAAAGAAAGTAAAATGCTTTAAATGACAGACTTGAAAGCTCTTGCAGCAGTTGCACCTAGGCACATAAGAAATCTAAAATGAAAAAACAATGGGGACATTTATTTGCAGAGTAAATTCTATTGCTATCAATATTACCACAACTTTTTCCAAAAGCATAAAAGAAGTTTCATTTGCAGGACTAGGCATTAAATATTAATCAGAAACCCAGGGTATAGTAAAATAGGTCCCCTTTTCTATTTTATTTCTTGTTTGCTTTTTCCCCAAGCAAGAAGAAAGTGTGGTCAACTTCAGATTCCACATAACATTTACGCTCACAAAGAAGCTCACTGATAGGAAACAGTTCCAGGCTATGAAAGGATAGTACAATGAAATCATAAGTGAATTACAGAGGAATGTAAGAGCAATACTAGCTTCTGCCAGGAATAATCTCATTAGCCCAAAGTTAAAAGCGTAAAAACTAACTAGAATGTCTCTCCCGAGTTCGATATCAATTCCAACTGTCTCTACTCTCTCTTTTGTATACCCTTTATATAATTAACTTGCCATCTCACCTTTGTATTTCTCTACAAACAATGATTAAGCTCTAGCAGTCTTACTGTCTTAGGACTAAGGGTATTGAAGGACGAGAATCCTCCAAAAGATAAAAAACAGATCACCTTAATAATCACACTCTGTTGGAGGATAATCTATTAAAAGTCACACATGAAATATATTCGCTGCAACGGAACCACTGAAATGTACTAACATTTTATGAAGTTTGATAATTTTACCTTGAAAAATATATACTCAGATGTATGTATTGGAATGCTGATTTTGACTCAGCTCAACACTCAGCATATGATGAAGAAGAACAGCAACTCTCTGGCTTCGTGATTTTGTTCTGCAGAACACCAATATTACCACCATTGATTTGCCTTCAACTAATAGCTAAGCCTTTAAGTTGAATGATTCTTCGATATGGCATTGGAGCATGATAGGTAGTTAGAGGTTCAATAATCATCTCATTCCTCACAATTAACTAAATTTCAGCATAAGATATAATAAACAAGTGTACTATTCAAGTCCGATGGGTTTCATGTGAGGCTACATGTTAAATATATAAAATTACTCATGTTCCTTGATTTAACTAAAGCATTTAGGTTGAGTTGGTCCTTGACCAATACAAAGAGAGGAGTTTATTGGCTGCTTGAAGAACACATAAATGCGAGCATTCTAAAAAATAATGTCACTCAAAAATACCCAATAGATCGTCGCCCCCCCGATATCTATCTCCTTCAATTTCCTATATTGAGACATAAAATAGAAAGTGGGATTTATAGCTATAAATTGTCAATTAACAAACAATCAATAATGTATTATGTTCTAATAGTATTAAGAACAACAATAAACATACCACGTAGAAATTGAAAAGTTACTTCTACATTCAATAAGATTCAGCACAAAATTATCATCGGAGCACTAAAAGTTTGTTAAGTTTATCTTACACAAACCCATTAATAATATTGGGTTAATGATTGTTGCATACAATGAGGAGTGTGGATACCACAACTATTCAGAGAGCATTGCAGTGAACTCGGTTTGTTACTTACCATGTGGCTAACAAAGTAGTCTGAGAAAGTATGTAAGAAATTTTTATGATCATAGCTCATAACTAACAAGGACGATTTCTGCTTGTATAGGAGTAGTGAACACTGATTAAAAAAATGTTAAAATTACAAGTTCCATTATGTGCCCTGCTATCTGCATTTGATGCTATGAGCCTCTTACCAGTTGCCATAGTAGGGTCCAGGGAAGAATTTGACCCATTTTTCCATAGTAATAAGACCAGTACGAGACATCACCAAACACCAATGCAAGTTAAAATAACAGATGAAAAGACATCACCAAACAAGTAATAAGATGAAGAGACAACACCAGCACTAAACACTTTTCAGCCTTTTAATAACACCAGTACAAGACAACACCAAATACTAACAAATAAGTAATAAGAACACTAAACAAAGAAACAGAGAATAACATATGAAGAGATAACACCAGTGCAAGTTTCAGGGGAATCAAGTTCTAGCTAGTTACTTTGAAAAAATTCATCTTCTAGCTTATAATAATAAATATAAAATCAAAACAAAATTCACTTGATCTAATACACTGTCAAACCATTATCAATGGCAAATACATAATCAATCAATTAACAATGCAATACATGACCAAAATCAGCAAAATTAGCTTTCATGTTTTTAGGGACTTCAATAAACTAAAACATTGCTTACATGTTTTTAGCAAAATCAGCAAAGTCATTCATAACTACAAAATAGCAATGTCATGTCTAACACATTCTCAATACATGATAAAAACTTGAAAGAGAACAAAAACCTAACAGCAATCTAAAATACAAAATTTAGAGTTGTTTTATCAACCAAAACATATTTGAATGTATAACTCCAGATTGAAAGAACTGAAAGAGCTGAAAGAAGCAAGGATATGACTCCAGTTTTCATAGATTTGGGAGTAAAACATTTATATGACAAAATCATACAACAAAATCAATAACAAAATTAGCAAAATCCATAACAAAATCAGCAAAATCAAACTGCTAAATAAGAAACAAGAATTGTCATAAAATTACCAGAGAAATGAACAAACCTGTTTGGGAGAAATAAGAAATCGAAACTTCTCGACCGCAGAGCTTCTCGACAGATGAAAGGGGAAGACAAAGAAAATGATCGCTGGTGCGGAAGCAAAAAATATGTAGACTCGTCGGCGCTGAAGAGTTCGCCCATGAAGGAGGGAATGAAAGCAAATTTTAGGGCATATGAAGTTGAACGTGAAGGTGTTTCAGACGAAGGTGAAGGTGAAGGCCGAAGAGTTGGTTCGCGCGTTTTTTTAGTTTTGTGGTTAATTTAGTGTCTTTTAAAAAGATGTTTCTTAGGACAGTTTAATATATCAGGATTTAACAAAGTATAGTAATGATAAATTTGCTACCCCTTTTCTATTACATCTGAGGTATATCAGTCAATCTAAAATTGACGATGTAATAAGGTGTAACTGTACTAGTGTTCTTAGGAATGTGCGTATGTTCATAAGAATAATTTTTACACATAGATGGCATAAAAAATTTACAATGTCAATTAATCATATTATCTATATAATTTTTAAATTAAATATAATAAAAGTTAATTTGTTTAAATATTTTAATATATTTGATTGAATGATAACGTGATTATGCAGATTGAGTGTAGATTAGTTTAAAGATTTAAAATTGTATTAATATTTTATAGATCTACTAAAAAATCAAATGGTTAAATTATAGTGACTTCTTAACTAAAAGAGAATTTATAATTTTATATAAAAAATTGATGTACTCGTTGAAATCAAGTAAACATGAAAATATACAATGTTGATATGGTTGGCAAAAAAAGTGTATAATAAGTTAGGTATTAATTTGCTTTTGAAGTATTTTGTTTTTGTATTTATTGTGTTATGTTTGGTCAAATTTAAATCAAAATCACTTTTACGATATTCTTGTTTGTTTAATATGTATGAATCAATTAATGTTGTAAAAAATAATAGGTAGAGAAAGAGTCAAGAATTTGTGTCTAACCAACCAATATTGTATCCAACATGAGAACATCCAAAGATAACTCAAAATATTGCCCACTTGTTATCACTACTACACTTCTATGCAAATCAAATCACCATGCTCCAAACCTCCAAGGAATTGTTTTTATAAATATGAATATGACAATAGAGAGATACATAAACATGTGTCTATGGCTCATTAATAGTCATATTACTATATATTAGAATTTTTCTTTTAAATTAAATTTTTTTTTAGAAAAGACTATAAACTAAAGTTAGACCTGCCTTTTTATTTAACAAACAAGACCGAGACTTTTAAAAAAAAATTAGTTAAAAAAAATCGGACTATGTATTATATAAAAACATTTTAAATCTACGAGGTGCTCTTTAAATAAATATAAATAATATTTTTTTATTATTATTATAATTATTATATTAAATTTTAATTTTTTTTTATACTAAAGAGCGTATCGTGCCACTGTAGACGCTCATAGTACATACAATATGTGAATGGCCAAAAGGAAAATGATTAAAATGCCAAAATCCATGATAATAAGAGACATACCGTAGGGATGCGACTGCTGACGTTGCTGAGCTTTGAATTGATACAACTGAATGTTAGAACGCTGGAAGACAAGTGCCCTTAGTGTTGCTTGTGCTTGTGAAATTACATTGTCCATCTGCGGAACAAGACTACCACAATTGAAAACCAAATCGAATTTTAAAAAAAAATAAAGCAATTGTTAGAAAAATCAGTACATGGATTTTAGCATTTCATGTATATAAAATTCCACAATGGCCTAAAGATTCAAAGGTTTTTATTGTAATAATTCAGTATTGATACACCCGAATAACCAAACTTTCGTTTAATGGGATCATAACAGGTTCTTGGGCGAAATCAGATTGGTTGTTTGACGATAAACTCACCGGGGACAGACGACTTTACAATTGCTTGTTTCCTCCTCCTTTTGTTCTTTCTTTATTCTTTTTTATTTATTTTTTACTTATCTACATTTTTCAATAGATATAGAAAATAGTGTATTAACAAAACAAAGTTGAGTTTAGCAAAAATAAGTTACAAATTAAAATACGTTAAAATCGAATTTAAATCTCTATTAAAAGAGGTATTCTTTATCAAGTGAAGATATTTTATGGACAAAAAAAATGAAAGAGAAGATAATTAAAAAAATAGTATTTTTTTCCTTACCCATAATATCTTCTGAGTACAATTAGAGAGATTAACCTTTCTAATTTTATAAAGTTGTTGCATGCCTAAATTGAATTTGAACATGGTTTTTAATGAAGACTGAAGATACACATGTGATATCTAATTTAACTAAAAAATAGTTTGCTTGTTTTCTAAGTATTTATGATACAGAAAATTCTGATCCAACTAAATCAGAATTTTTTATGTAAATATCTTCTTTTTTTTAAAATTATACTAAATTGTCTTTTTTTTTCACATCTTACATGTCATCAATATATTTTTAATACAGCTGGAGTTAGTATCTCGAGAATGCAATTATGTATATATTAAGTTTAATTTTTTATTTACTTTAATAATTAAATAATTTTTAAATTTATTCATAAAAATAATTAAATTATTTAAAATATATCTATATATATATTAATAAAATAAAAAATACATCAAATTTATTAATTAGATGTGTTAAAACAAATATAATGTCGTTAATGTTTAGACTCTAGATTAAATAATGTCAAAAAAGTTTCATAAAAAAA
>JBBPBS010000529.1:715130-762047 GCA_037974835.1 Cicer judaicum | reverse complement strand
AATATATATATATATATAAATCATAAAGAGATTTATCTGCTAACACTAGTGGATTACCTGCTAATATATAGTTGATCTACTCTTGAAATTCGGAAAAAATAATTAATTTATATAATTAAATGTTATTTATTTATCTAATTTTCTATAAATAATAATAATATTTTTTCCAAATAATAATAATAATAATAATTTTACTCTCCAAATTGTATAAACTTGTTTTACGAACAACAATTAAGTTATTAAAATCATAAAATATTGTAAATTCATTAAAGATAGTTTTAAAAATAGTATCATTAACTAAGTATAATTTTTTAAACAAAACTTATATTTTAACTCTCCAATTTTGAATTTCTTTTTATTTATATATGAGCTATATAATATGTATTTCTTCTACCCAACTAATTATTTGATGCAACAAGCAAGATTCCAAATCCACTTTTGTCTTTAATTAACTAGTACAAGTACAGAGAGGGTAGAGACAATTATCTCACTGCAAAACATGCATGTTCATGTATACGGTAATGGTTAAACCATCACCATTTTAATCCTTTAAAATTTAAATTAATAATTAATTGTTTATAATAGTTTCTAAAAATAAAGTTTAATGTTATAATAATTTATGACCATTACAATATTAATGATAAATTAACTAACTATTTGATAATATGAGGATTAATTAAAATTACAATGTCTTGTATTATATTTTTAAGATTTGTCTCTCGACAGTTTTAATTTATTTTTCAATTTTTTAAATTAAAAAATATTAACAAATTTTAAATAATATATTATATAATTTTAAGATATATAACTATTTAAGAACATTAATCATTCTTATATTATAAATTAAATTATAATAAAAAAAATTAGGCTAAATTACATTCGTGGTCCCTTAACTTAATTTCAAGTAACGTTTTAGTCCTTTATCTTTTTTTTCTCGAGTTGGTCCTTTATTTTAATTTTAAGTAACAATTTGATATTTTATGTTTTAAAATGTCAACAATGTTGTCCTTTTTTTTACAAAAATTCAAAAAAATCATCAAATTTTTTAAACAAAACTCATAAAATTTATTATCATATTCAATAAAATACAAATTTAATCAAATTCATAACTTAAATCTTGAAATAAACTCATATTTTCATTCTTTATTTGATGTTGTTGGAGATGAAAATATGAGTGTATTTTAATATTTGAGTTATGAATTTGATAAAATTTGCATTAGATTGAAGATGATTATTAATTTTATGGGTTTTGGTTGAAAAATTTGATGATTTTTTTGAATTTTTGTATAAAAAAGATAACATTGTTGAAATTTTAAAACATAAAATATCAAATTGTCACTTAAAACTAAAATAAAGGACCAACTCGAAAAAAAAAAAAGATAAAAGACTAAAACGTTATCTGAAATTAATTTAAGGGACCACTGATATAATTTAACCAAAAAATTATAAAGTTGAAAGTTAAAATTTTTAAAAATTTTATTATAATTTTATAGATATTAATTATTCTACAACATATCATATAAATTAAAATAAAAACTAAAATTATTATATATTTTTAAAAAATCAATTTTATAAATTTATAAAGAATAGAGAACTAAAACTACCATTATAATAATTATTTCTATGTACTTAGGACACAAGCTGCATGGATATTTTTCTCATTGACTTTCATCTCTATCGAGAACCATATCTTTTTGAATTTATGTGAATAAGCTACCGCACTATTTTTGTCTTTGGTCGACTCTTTTTTGATTGATCGGTTCGTCAAATTTTATCATTAAAAGTATAATTTTTTTTTTTGTATTCATTTATCTTTTTCTTGTATTCATTTATCTGTACAATTTTTAAAGTAGAGTTTAATAAAAAATTATAAAGTAGATAATGGCAAAGTTAAGAATAGTTTTATGATGGGCTAAATTATAAACAATTTTAAAGCAACATAGATATAGATATGACCGGTTGATAGAATTATGATCATAAGAGCAAGTCCACTTGCTCTATTACATTCAATTAGTGTCTCCGAGTTTTTAACTTTTTGGTTCTCTATTGCAATTCTCGTTCCAACAAATATTAGAATGAATGTGTTTATAAATTCTGCTCCAACCTATACTAATAACTTTTATTTATTTATGTTAAAGTTCAATCAATTGAAAGCATCTTAATTCAATAACAATTTTTGTTTTTATTTTATTTATCTTTTGATCTAATTTTAGAGGTAAAAGCTAGTTATACCAGTTAGCAGTAATAATTAGTTAGTTACGTTAATTAGATATACTAATTAGTTAGTTAAACTAATAAATTATATTAATTAGATGTAACTAATTTTTTATATCTACTACTCATAATAATAAATAAAAAAACAAAAACTAGAACATGAGTTTGATGTCTTCTTGACAACTAAGGTTTTATTGATTATATTTAACTTTAGTTCTCAATAATATAAAAAATACAACACAAATGCAGATGAAATGCACCTTTTTAGCAAGAGGGATAGGAGGACATGGCAATGGCAAAGCACAAGACATTCTAGATAAAATACCATCATATAAATTCCATTCTTCAACATCAAAACAATTCATATTCTTGAGAAATGATTTCTTTCTACCAACAAAACGATTTTCATTTTTCTCATACCTTAAGCTACATAAAACAGGGACACCAGGTGTTGCACTTGCAAAAATAAAAGGTATTGATGAAATTTTTTCATTGTCCATATCTCTCTTACTCTAATAAACTTTAATTATATTAATTAAATTAATAGTAACCCAAAAACAAAGTGTAGAGATAAAAGACTCCGATATTAATGCTTCAATTTTTTTTGGTCTTAATATATTAATTGTGAGGAGAGTGCATAACTATGGTAATGCATGCATATAGGAGTAGAATTAGTGGGGTAGCTTTTCCTTAGGAAGGTGTGTATATCCGGAAGAATAATTTTGATACATAGATGGTGTAAACAATTTACACTCTCAATTAATCATATTATCTATATAATTTTTAAGTTAGATATAATAAAAGTTAATTTGTTTAAATATTTTAATACATTTGATTGATTGATAATGTGATGTGACTATACACAATGAGTGTAGATTAGTTCAAATATTTAAATTTGTATGAATATTTCATAGATCTACTAAAAAATTGAAGAGTTAAATTATAGTGACTTCTTAATTGAAAGAGAATCTATGATTTTATTTAAAAATTTGATGTACTCAATTGAAATCAAAGAAACGTGAAAATAGACGATGTTGACATGGTTGGCAAAAAAAAAAAGTATAATAAGATAGGTACTAATTTGCTTTTGAACTTATTATGTTTGTTTGACCAAATTTGAATTAAAATCACTTTTACAATATCCTTACTTGTTTAATATGTATGAACTAATTAATGTTACAAAAGTAATAGGTAGAGAAAAATTCAAGAATTTGACCATAATCAACCGATACTGTACCAATATGAAAACATTCAAAGATAACTAAAAAAAATTGCCACTTATTTCCGCTACTACACTACTATGCAAATCTAATCACCATGTGCTCAATTGAATTGTTTGTATAAATATGAATATGACAATATGAAAACATATAAACACATGTCAATGGTTCATTATTAATCATACTACTATATGTTAGAATTTTTCTTTTAAATTAAAAAAAATAAAATTAATAATAATAACACATTTCTCTCATATGAAAACTCACATTTTGTTTCGTATAGAAATTGCATTTTTAATTAATTCAATTTAATTTTCAATTAATAAAATTATTAGTGTAGTACTAACTATGATTTTGAAGGGGTTATGTTGAAATATTATCATTGAACTAGTATCAAAATTATTCCTCGGCGAGGTTCGATTACAGAATCCGAATAGAAAACATAAAAGGAGAAATGAAATTAGTGGTTGAAAGTTGAAACTATGTATTATATTGAAAAATAGACAAGTAAAGATGTCGCCTTTGGAAGTGGGGGTAGAATACTTGAAGAAAGCAACTTTAATTATAACATGGGACTTATGAAAGAGGATTTGAATTTGGAGCACTTTAAAGTGCACTAACCTTAAAATCATAAAATCCATTCATCATGTTAGAGGACCAAAATCCTCAAACGTCACACATCAATCATGACTTTCCTATATTAACCATTAACCGTGCCTTGTGTTATTTATTCTCCATTTCCATTCTTGTTTTTTTTTATGTTATTTATTCTCCATTTCCATTCTTGGTTTTTGTGTGAATGTGTGCGGATATTCTTAACTTATGGTCATTCTCCATTGGGTTGTACAAAAAATCCGGTTATAAAGTCCAAATATAAAATTGAATCTAAATTCATTTTAAAATATATGGTTATAATTCGATTGGATAACCACAATTAACATTTATATTTGGATTTGGTTTTTATCCACTACCAATATTTTGTTAATTTTGAAATTTATTTTTTTCAAAAAAATATCAAAAAATAAAAAAAATAAAAAAAACTTTTTTTTTTCAAAAAAAATTTAAATTGAATTTTTTGTCAAAAAATTTGATGAGATAAATTTTAAAAAAATTTATCAAAAAAATCAATTTTTTTAAATAACCGATTTTTAAACTATGAATAAATGATCTTTTAAAAAATAATCAAACTTTAACCGATTTTGAAAAAAAATTCGATTTTAAAATTAAAATTTTCAAAACTGATTGCTTAATTATAAATCAGTTATTTAACCATAACCAATTTTATAATTGATTTTATAACCAATTTTAAACAAAATAATGGATTTAGTTATAAATCCAAATCCATATATTAGTTTTAAAATGGATTTGGTTTAGTTTTTTTAAAAAAACCAACCATGCACAACCCTACCCATTATCGAAGAATTAGCCGTTTAAGCAACGATTCTCCTTTCAAGTTTGCATCTTTTTTTTCTTCTTAAAACTCGGATTTTAAGAGAAATAAAGTCATGATACTTCAAAATAAATAATTAAATCTCAAAAGTAGAGTTAGAATTTTAGACTATCAGGATCTAAAACTAAATAATTATATAATTAAATTTAAAATATACTATTTTTATTAAATATAAAAATCAAATTCACAACTTAATTCAAAAAATCATACATTTAAGTGATTTTAAATTTATTTTATTTGTTCACTTGCATACTCATGTCTATAGAACATATTTTTGATTGTTTTTTCAAAATAAAAGATTAAATATCATTTTATCATTTTGCTCGTTATTTTATTTGTTTACTTTCATGTACTATGTGTAAAAAGTTTACATAATTAATAAATTATATTTAATTATATGAGTGATTTTATTAGCAACTACGATAAAAATAAATTATTATTAATAATTTAACTGTTGTGGTAAAATAATTGTGTAAAAATTCTTTATATTTAAAATAATTAAATTCACAATTAAATAAAATTAAATAATCATTCAACATCAATATATTTTACATATAAAAAATTCAGCGGGACCCAAACTCCCTAAAGGAGCAATTTAGCTCCTGTTAGATCTCATTAACCATTTTCCAATGAGAAATTTTTTGCGCGGGTTCCGCATTATAATCTTTTTTATATGATATTTTTCTCTAATCTCTTGCACTTAATTATCTCTTACATAAATTTACTTCAACAAACAATATATTGGAGATTTAGATAGACCATGAAATCATAATTTTAATTTTTTCTTTTAACAAAAAAAGATATGTATGATATATTTGAAATTAACATTTTTGATAATATCAAATCAAATCAGTAATAATTAAATAATATATTATTTATAATTAAATTTGATCATATTTTAAAGTTAATATCATTAAATTATTAAATTTTATCTTCTAATTCTATTTTAAGATAATGTTTTTTTTTATGATTCTAATTAAAATAAAATTTTAATTTCAATTATAAAAATATTTATATAATTATTAGGATTCAAATTTAATAGATAAATACACTAAAATTAATAATTTAGTCATAATTATACACTAATTTCTATATAGACAAATACAAAAAATTACTAGTGAAAATATTCGAATTTTTTTATAGTACAGTGCTTAACAAAAATAACAACCAGATATTTAAAATCAAAATATAATAATAAAAATTTAATTTTTATATAATTTTGAAAATTAAACATGCCCTTAATTTGAAATTGAATCCGTAACACTTCGTCTTCGATTCTCATCACTCTCCGCCGCCGCCGCCGCCGCTAAACCAACCGTCTCTCTTTCACGCAATGGCAGCGTAGGCGAGGAACCAAACCCTAACTTTCGTCCCAGACCTTCTCTCCTCTCTCCGCGCTGCCTCTGTCTTCTCTCTCACCCCGCGTGGCTGCTGCGTTCCTCCGACACACACAACTTCGCCGCTGCCACTCGGGTCTCCGTCTTCTGTGCACTGCTCGACTGCGACTCACAGTCTCACACTCACTGTTCTGCTCTCTCTGAAACAGTAAGCTCTTTATCTAACCCCTATGCGATGAATTATATTTATGTTTTTGAAATAATTATCAGTTATTATGCATGCATGTATGTCAAATTATATTTATATTTATGTTGTCAAATTATTGATAATTTCATTCATTGAATTGATTAGATTACAACCATAGGTTATACAACATATATATAGGCTAAGAATTAGAAAAACTAACTAATAACAGAAAAGCTAACTAACTTGACTAACTAATAACAGAAACAAACATTTACACTTAATAAACTATAAGCTAATTATCCAAAATCATTGCAATGATGATGATATTATTCTTTATAATTATTGTTCGTGATGAATCACTGGTTGGTTAGGCAATTTAGAAATATGTGAATTGTTGGTTGAGGAATTTCCTATGATATTCCACAAGTTTGTATGGAAAAACAAGGGTACTGTCTATTTTGAGCCTTTTGAAATTTAAAATTTGAGCTTGTAATCTAAACCGTTAGATCTTAATTAGACGACTCTCAATGTTGTATATTGCAGATAGTGAAAAGTAGCAGTTTGATCAAATTCTACTATGTTATAGTGTTATACCGCCGCAATAGCGGCTATTTGATAACACTTTGTACTACATAGCATATTACAGAGCAATATTGATATGTTCAATTTCCGCTATGCTATAGCGCTACAACGCCGCAATAGCGGCTATTTGACAACACTGACGGCTCCAATCTACCCGATTGCACTGCAGTCGGCCCCATCCGACTGCAGTGAATATCGGTCCATGTCTTGTTTAGTTGCTTTTGTTCATGCTTTACAGTATAGTTTGTGTTTGTACAATGTTAACTTATTCTATCTTTTTCTTTATTTTCCTATTTAGTTATCAACAATGGTTACAGACGGAACCAAAAAGCCGAATGTTTCAGTACCTGTTGTTGTGCCACCTCGCAAAATCAATGTTCAGAAGTTTGCAGAATCCCGTTCCCTCGAGCTTCAGAGCCTTCAATGTATCGTTGAAAATAGAGTAAACAATGATTATAAGTCTCAAAGGAACAAGAGAAGAAGAACAACATCATTTAATGACCAAATTGCAAGAAAGGGCCGCAGAAGAAAGAGCCAAAAATTGGGTGTAGTTGATAATTCAGTTTTGAAGAAGGACAATATAATGCAGCTTCCTCGACGTGTTCGTCGAAGATATGAACTCAAGAATAACCCAGAGAATGGATTTTGCACTTCTGGGGATGGAACAAAGAGGCTGAGAACACATGTTTGGCATGCAAAGAGATTTTCCATGACCAAGCTCTGGGGTTACCACCTTCCTCTGGGTCTTCAAGGAAGGTAGGTTTTTTTTTATTTTATTTTTTTATTTTTTATTTTTTTTTATATATAAATACTACAGAGAAACTGACTAAAGAGTCAATGGAGGGATTAGAAGCATGTTAATTTAATTATGTAGGGTTGCTTTACTTTCTTAAGATGAAGTTGAACTGGATTATGGAAACTACATGCACATTTGTGTTTTAAATCTTATGGAAACACTAACAAGGATTTGTGTGTTTATTTAGAGGGAAAGGTTCGAGGGCAATGTTGAAAAAGTTCAAACAAGGGGTGCTAGTACACGATGCAAGCTATTATACTGCTGTTCAATTGGAGGGACCAGAGGTAGTTATTTTATTGTAGTCTCAGCTTCTGAAATTAATGGTTTAGTTCTCGTAGCTTTGCTTAAGGTTGTTCTGTTTACAGGATTCATTAGTTTCAGTATTAAGAATGGTACTTGTGCCCTCTCCCATAACAGTATCACATCCCAGAAATCATGATGATTCTGTTCTTTCTGGTACAACCTATGGAACTGCAATGGTGAGTGTTTCTTTTGCCGTTTCTTGCAATAGCCATGTTGTTTTGGTCAGAAAATAATTTTTTCTTTCTTGACAGCTGCATCACGTTGGAGCACCAGTTTCTCGGCCAATTGCTCCTGTAACCTATATGTGGCAACCAACTTTCCAACAAAATATCACTGACCTAGGTGTCAGACATGATTGTTCTTCTGTTAGACAACAGGATATCAGTGATGAAAAAATTAATCCCGATGTTGATTTATGTGAAAAATCAGACAGAATGGAGTGTAGTGATTCTTTTAGACACCTTTGGGTGTGGATACATGCATCTGCCTTGGAAGAAGGATATGATAATCTAAAACTGGCCTGCCAGAAAGAGGTTCACTTTCTTCTTTTGATTCTTATATGGATATATGGATAACCCAATTGTATTTTGTCTCTATTGTTTTTCTTGTACTGGGTACTGATGAAAACAAGTAGAAGCCAGTGAACTCGTTACTCCTGTAGATTTATGTAACATAATTTCATTTTACTGTGCTATTCCCTGATCACTTTGCCTATTTGAAAAGCATTCGGCTCATTTCATTCCAACATAAGCATGATTGGGAGCTGGGACATAATATGCATTTATGTTTGAGTTGACAACTTGTAAAGATTCAGATGATTATAGATCCTTGCAAGTCACACTACCTTGTAATTACTTGTCAGATGCTGTATCTTGATAAGAAAGATTTTGCCTGAAATTGCAATACTGATTATTCCTTATAGATTGTAGTCCTTATTAATTTAAATTTTTTTTTGTGATATAAATTAGTCAGACAAATCACTAAGTAGTTTGGTTTCTCCAAGATTTTAATTTCTCTGTTGAAGTTAAACTTTTAAAGAACTAAGAGTCGTAAAAACTGCATATAACTCACATTATGTGTTTTTTATCGCTACCATTATGCAGATGGAAAAGAGAGGCACCTCAATCAATTGTTCTTCTCTTGAGGGTCAACTTGCAAAATTAGAATTAATGGGATCAGGGACATTTCAACTTCTTCAGAAGATATTGCATCCTGTTAGCAGGTTTGTTGTTTAAATTTGAAAAGTAGTACCATTTTAATTTTTACTTGTTTTGCAATTAATGATCCAAAATGACTGATATCTGCATGACAGTATTTCAGAAAATCACTGGCAGATAAATAAACACGTGCCTATAGAAGAAAACCACATTTCTCAGAAAACAAAGTTTTCTATACTGAAAAATGTGGAGCATTTTTCTTCTCGTGCAATGTTAGCTCTTAATGTTAAGGATCCTCGAGATTTACCTGTGAAAAGGTCTGTTGTTCCAGCGGAGCCAATTTCAACTGAGGCACTAAGTGATGATGCACAAGAAACTAATTGCAAAGAGCTTGTAGATTTGGGGGGAATGTTGGAAACGAATAAACAATTATCTTTGTCAGAATTTGGAGACTACCAGTCTAATATTGATGATCTATGGTATGCTACGACCAGAGGGTTGAAGTGCCCAGTGGAAGACAGTGTCCTTTCTGAGGAGAAGCACCGTGAGAGAATGGTTAAATTCTGCCTTGATGACTTAAATTTTGGCGTGGCTAACTCTTCAACCAAAGAGCAGTGCTCAAGATCTTGCCCTATTTTGCTTTTAAAAAATGATGATACGAAGGAATTGACCATGGGGTAAATTATTCTTTAATATGTTTTTGCTTTTAATTTATTTGAAATCACCATTGCTGTTTATGAACATCTATCAAGTACTATTGTTTTTATTCTTCCAATTTTGAAATCAAAATATAGATATTTGTGATCACTTGCTCAAGATACATTAGAAAAATTGAGATAACTGGCCATAAGTTTAATGAGCTACAAAGATCAATTGATCAAACATGCTGGATTGCATTTGATTGGATGAATATTTATATTAAAAAACCTTTCTTCTTATGACTAAATAATAAATGCTTTTGTGATTATCTTCTAGATGGTCCGTTATACTTCCCTTAAGTTGGGTTAAAGCCTTCTGGATTCCACTTGTCTCTAATGGGGCACATGCAATCGGTTTGCGCGAGAAACAGTGGATTGCATGCGATGTAAGTATTTGCACCGCATACGTCACAAAAAATTCATTTTTTTTGTTTTTTTATTTGTATAGAGTATTGGATATTACTTAAAACTATTCATTTTATCCAGATGGGGATACCATCTTTCCCGTCAGATTTCCCAGATTGTAAGGCATACTCATGTTTCATGGCCGCTAAAGAAGCTGCATGTAATCAAAAGGCAGAACTTCGTCCTGCTTCTGTAAGGAATTTGAGAGTTCCCATCCTGTCTCCATGGGGCGTTGTTCATACTACTCTCAACAAAGTGATTAGCACGATGGAGACTCTTGACCGTTCAGCTACGAAAGATTTGACCAATGTTAATTCCTTGTCAAACTCTTGCCCTAACCTTAAAATTTCAAATTTTGACTCTGACAATTCATTCGAAGGAACTGTAGTAAGGACAGGTTGTATGCTGACTACGTTACTCAATGAAACCAAAACTGGCCAATTGCTGTTATTTCCTTTTGCAGCAGATGGAATGACTAGAATGTCTAAGTTTATTAAGGGAGAACTAACGCTTGATATGGGGCATAGAAGATCTGTCATTTATGACAATAAGCTATGTTTTGTAAGAGTTCATCTTCACCCATTCAAGGAAGGCTTTTTTGAAGAGGGGGCAGTTATTTGTGCACCCTGTCCTTCTGATATATCTTTATGGACTTCAAGGTAATTTTATTATGAATATATCCATTCCTGTTCTATTAATGATAATTATATTTTTTCTTAACTGGAAATTAAGAATTGACCATTATTATTCTTGTAAAATTTATTTTTTATTGTCAAACATATATGTTTTGTTTGGCTACAGGATAACAAGATATGGTTGCAAGTGTTTTATCGTAGGATTCTTATAGAAACCGGTACCAAACATAGAAATTTAAAGGAAATAAACAACCTTTATTGATGATACAATAGAATTACACAATTGGTTCCCAAGAAATTCGAGAGTCTCTGGGGTCTCTCCCTTCCAAGAAGAGTGTTTGGTTTCTCCCAATCAATATTAAATCCCCAATTAATTACATACTGACTTTTCCATCAGTTTTCCTATTTATACAATAACTGTTTATAAACATAACTGCTGCCTAATATAATAACTGCCACCCAATAACTGCCTAATAATATAATATCAGTAACATAATAATAATAATATTAATATAATATTATAATAATAATATAATAACAATACTAATAAGAGGTCTAACAGATTCATTGTTCTCTAGGTTTCTCAATTAGTTAGAGTATAATGTGGGGAAGGATTACATCTAACAAAAAGATATTTATTTTCTTCTATTCTTTTTGTCATTCCTGAGATGCAATCTGGGTAAAAATAGACTTTTCTCTTCTAGCTTGGAATAGATAGTGAATTTTAGAGTAAGTTATTCTGGCTTCCCCTCTAGATTTAGATTACCCTTCATACTTTACAGGACTATAGTCTAATTTTTTATAGTGCACTTTCACACGGCTGTTAGTCTATTGGTTAATTGTTAGTCATTTTAACACAGTAATAATGGTATGCCATTAATTAACAACTCTAAAGAATGAAACACCATATTGGACACAAGTTTAGCGTAATTGTAAAATATGAGGGATTTGGGGTAGGTTTTAGAAATAGAAGACACAATATGGGTTGGTTGGAGTATTTTATTCTATATTTTGAACCTTTAATGCTTAGGAAAATAAAATAGCTTAATATTGTGTGTATATATTGTATGCCTTGCAGTTCACGTAAAAGTGAAATGGGACTTAAACTGTCTGAGTGTGCTATGAGATCATACTTCAAAGAGAATGTCTCCGGCAAATGGGAAATGCAGATACCAGATGGTTCAGTTGGTAGAGAGTCTCACCGGTGGCCTATTGGCTTTGTCACAACAGCTTGTGTTCAAGGAAGGTGTGAAATCATATCTTTTTGGATTCTATCCATTTTAATTAGTCTGAGTATAAATTACGATTTGCAAAGAACATATAAGTACCTCATCATAGAGAATCTTACCGTGTGCAATGTCATTGCAGCAAGAGGCTTGTAGCAGAGGGATTTTGTGAGGCAGTTTTACTATCTCATTTAAGAGAGGAACAGTGGACGGAGATGCCTGCGAAGCAGAAGAGGAAGGAAATATACGTACTTGTCAGGAATTTAAGATCTGTTGCATATAGGCTAGCTCTTGCTTCTATTGTTTTAGAGCATCAGGAAAATGACATTGAGTTTTTGTAAAGTGATTTTATGTTGGATTGAACTTTGCAATTTACATTGTTACAAATAGGGCCAAATTGGTAAAACTTTCCTTGTTAGAAAAAGGGAAAAGCAACAACATATAGAACAATGCTTACTTTTATTTTTATAAATAACATTATTATGTACAATCATAACATTTGAAGTTATCCATACTTGTAATTAATCCAAAATTGATTCTGTTATTTTTTTTAGCCCATGGTACTATCAAAATCTCAAGGTTTTCCAAGACCACTGCATACACAGTTGTTGATGTGGTCTGTTCTACCATCATTGGGAAATCTTGCTTACAACTTTTGCTGCATAAGTCTTTCACTGTGGCCCATTTAACCTTTTCTTCTTGTATCTCTTCCTTTCCTCTTTTTTCTTGGTAGGGAGCAGCTCTTACCCGATCGTCCTCAATGCCTCCGGTTTACAGCTTCGCTTTTATTTGAAGGAAGTGAACACTGAGAAGGATGGATTTTGAGGTTTGTGCTTTGATGCTATGAGGACTGTCTTGTGTTGGTTAGTGATGCTGTAAGGACTGTCTTGTGGTTGGTTAGTTTATACATTTTGATTTTGTTGTGTTTGGTTTGAATAATCTATGCATGTATGAGCTGATTTAGACACTTAAGTTCTACTTGAACAACTGTGCATTAATGGGAATAGCATTCATTCTGTGCATTTTGTTTATATCATGTTATAATGAAGGTTCTGAATGTGGAAACTTTATGTTCATATAATGTATATCATAATAAATTCTGATATCATAATAAATTCTGTACATGCACCGTCAATTGTGTTTCGCTACTTACTGTAAAATGGTACTTACAAACCTAGAGATATTTCCCAATAACTCTATTTTTCATTCTTGTGCTCTCTTACTAAAAAGTTTCTTCGTCATAAACAATTTTTTATATGTAGTTGATGGTAGAAAATACCATAATGATAGTATAATCTTTTTTGATGCTTGATTCTTAGCACATCTGTTAGTTAATAATCTCTTTTCTCATTACTTATGTTGAATCAATCTTACTGTATTTAGATATTACTATTGTTAAAGTATTATATTAGAATGTAAATAATTAGATTAGATGGTCTGTAAGTATTCCGGCCCGTTAGTATTACTGTCAATTATGTTTGTTTAATACTCATAGTCTATATAAAGAAATTCCGTTATGAAGTTGAAACATGCGGGTTATTCAATATGTCTCTCGATACTCTTTGTATTCATCATGATATCAGAGTCTATTGAGAGACAACCCTAATCGTCAACTACCCGGTGGACCCACTATCTCCGGTGAATATTTTTTATTTTTCGGCAAACTGTGTTCTCAACTCCGGTTTCCTCCTCCCTGCCTTTGATACGCTGATTCCTCAATTTTTATCCATCAGCTCACGCTCTACCTTCACTGCTGTCATTGTCTCTGACAATTTTTTTCGACAAACGACCACTCCAGCAGCATCATACACCCCAAATCGGCCAAACCCTTCAGTCGCATCATCAGAAACGTCTCCACGCGCCCACATGCGCCGCTTGCATTCACACATGTGACGACGCGTTCTAGAGCCGTTCACGATGCCGCTTCTTCCATAGCACTCGCCTCGGCCTCCTGCTTCCATATCTTCCCTTAGTTTTCAGTTTCGAGTTACGGATATACGAGTTCCAGTTCAAACAACCCATGTTTTCCTGGTTCCAACGCGTTTTTTGACACTCTTTACTGACCATGACGTCTCCGTATGAAACAAAGAGCATCTTCACCAACTATATCACTTCTCCTTTCTCTGTTGAAAAATTGAATGGATCAAATTATGATAGTTGGGCCGCCGACATCAAACAATGGCTACGTGGTCAAGGTTACGAGGACCATCTCACTCAAAACCCTGAAAAGGTAAGTGTGACTGAAACATCCAAATGGAAACAAATTGATGCTCTGTTGTGTATTGTCATTAAGTCTACACTTCATCCATATGTTAAACCGATTTTCTGTTCGCATCTCACGTGTGAATTGGTTTTGAGTCAAACAAAGGCACTCTATACTAACGACACACAATGTCTCTATGGAGTTTGTCACTGCTTGTTGAATATCATTGATCCGAAGACACTCGATGGCTCTATTTCTTCATATCTTGGCACCGTTCATAGTGCACTTCATGATTTTAATGAGCTTCTCCCTTCTGCTGCAAGTAATCCAGTTGAACAGAAGAAAGAGTTGGATCAACGCAACACCTTATTCATGCTCTTTGCACTCTATGGTCTACCCCAGGAGCACTCTGCAACTCGTAATCAAATTTTGGGATCTGTTACTGTTTCTGATATGTCTACTACCTTAGCGATCCTCCTTCGAGTACCAGAAATCCAGTTAAGCATTCCATTACTTCGGTTCCGGGTGACACTGCTGCCTTTGCGTCTTAGGGACATAATCAAAATCGTTCTCGTGGAGGACCATCCAACTCTAAGCCTCGTCCCAAATGTGAGCATTGTATCGGCTTGGACACACTATTAATCGCTGTTGGAAGTTGCATGGTACGCCTTCACCTTCGATAAATGTAACTCAGCTTGATCCTTCTGCCACTATTTAGACTACACCATCTCTCCACAAGGCTCCCCGACAAATTATGAAGATTTTCTCCGATGGGTTCAAAGTCATCCGAACTCTAGTTCTCCTACTTCGGTTGCACACACTGGTAACTCATCTGTTTACCTCTCTCACTCATCTACTATCGGTCCTTAGGTTCTTGATTCTGGTGCGTCTGATCATGTTACTGGTAATAAAGGTCTTTTTTTTCACTCTCTACATCTGGTTTTTTACCTATTATAACATCTGTCGATGGCACTCAAACCCGGTCTCAAGGAGTTGACACTGTCCAAATTCACCATTCCATCTTAGTTGCATTTGTTCTCTATGTACCTAGATGTCTCTTTAATTTACTTTCAGTTAGTCGATTAACTCGGTCTAATGATTGTATTATTACTTTCACTAATGATAATGTTACCTTGCACGACCGGAGTTCGAGACGAACGATTGGCGTCGGATGTGAGTCACAAGACCTCTATTACCTTTCTACATCTTCCAAGACGTGTTTTGCCACAGAGTCCCCTCATACTATCCATGCTCAGCTAGGACACCCAAGTCTTACCAAACTACAAAAACTGGTGCCTAGTTTGTCTAAGTTGTCTACTTTTGATTTTGAGTCATGTCAGTTAGGGAAACACACCCGTAGTAATTTTCCTGATCGAGTCAATAAAAGAGTATCCTCTCCCTTTCCTTTTGTTCACTATGATGTTTGGGGTCCCTCTTGTTGTACGTGGTTATTTTTAATGAAAAATAGAGTTGAACTGTTTTCTATTTTTGAGCAATTTTATCAAGAAATTAAAACTCAATTTAGAGTTTTTATTCGTACCTTAAGAAGTGATAATGCTCAAGAATATTTGTCTCATCAATTTCAAAATTTTATGGCTTCCAACAGTATTCTACACCAAACATCATGTCCTCATACACCCCAACAAAATGGGGTAGCCGAACGCAAAAATCGGCATCTTATACCTTATAAGTCGTCTTCTGTCCTTGATGGCAATATCCCCCATTCGGTCCTCTTTCCCTATACCCATCTTCACCCACTACCACCTCGTGTCTTTGGGTCCACGTGTTTTGTCCACAATCTATCTCCTGGTTTGGACAAACTGTCAGCTCGATCACTCAAGTGTGTCTTTCTCAGTTATCATCGGTCCTAAAAGGACTATCGTTGTTATTCTCCCACACTACACCGCTACGTTACATCAATCGATGTTACCTTTTTCGAGTCTGTACAAGATTTTAAACCTACCCATATAGCTACTGAACCCCATAAGGACATTAATCTCGAATCTCCTCAAGTAGTTATTCTTATCCCACCCCATCTTATCGAACTTGTCGAGTCTGCCCCCCAACCTCCACGACCACTACAAACATATTAGCGTTGTCGCCTATCCTCTGTTGTGCCTGTTCCTTTTCCCATTACAGACTCTCCTCCGACGCCACCTTCGGATCCGGCCCTGCCACCTGAGCATGACCTTCCAATTGCTCTTCGTAAAGATATTCACGCAACCCGTAATCCATCTTCTCATTACATTGTTTTGTGTTGTCATCGTCGTTCTCCTTTACATTATACTTGGTTGTCCTTCTTATCTTATGTTTCTATTCCTAAAACTACAAATGAAGCATTATCCCACCTTGAGTGGAGGCAAACAATGCTTGATGAGATGTGTGCTCTACAAAACAGTGGTACTTGGGAATTGGTTTTTTTATCTCATGGGAAGTCTTTAGTCGGGTGTCGTTGGCTCTATATAGTGAAAGTTGGTCCTGATGGTAAGATTGATCGATTTAAGGCTCGTTTGGTAGCCTAGGGATATACTCAGATTTTTGGGTTGAATTATAGTGATACATTATCACCTGTTGCCAAAATGGAATCTGTCAGACTGTTTTTCTCCATTGCAGCAATTAGACATTGACCTCTCCATCAACTTGACATTAAAAATGATTTTTTGCACGGCGGTCTTGAAGAGGAAGTTTATGTGGAGCAACCACCAGGGTTTGTTGCTCAGGGGGAGTCTTCTATCATGGTTTGTCGGCTACACAAGTCTCTTTATGGTCTTAAACAGTCTCCTAGAGCTTGGTGCATCTATCTTATTGTTTACGTGGATGACATTGTTATAACTGGTTCGTGACCAGCAAGAAATACTCCAGTTGAAACAACATCTTTCAAATAAATTTCAGACTAAAGACCTTGGTCAAGTCCGTTATTTTTTGGGTATTGAGGTAGCTCAATCCAAGGATGGCCTTGTAATTTCACAAAGAAAATATGCTATGGATATTCTTGAAGAAACAGGTCTATCAAATGCCAAGCCAATTGATACTCCTATGGATCCAAATGTCAAACTCCTACCTAATCAGGGGGAGTTTTTATCAGATTCAGGAAAATATAGGAGATTGGTTGGAAAATTAAACTATCTCACAGTCACTCTTCTTGACATTTCCTTCACAGTCAATGTGGTAAGTCAGTTCTTAAATTCTCCTTGCCAAAAACATATGGATGCTGTAATCCGGATTCTTAAATACATCGAAAGTGCACTTGGAAAATGTCTCATTTATGAAGATAGAGGACATACTCAGATAATTGGCTACTCAGATGTCGATTGGGCAGACTCACCCATAGATAGACAATCAACTTCTGGTTATTGTGTACTTGTCAGAGGAAATTTAATATCTTGGAAGAGTAAGAAATAAAATGTTGTTGCAAGATCCAACGCTGAGGTAGAATACAGGGCCTTGGCACTAGTAACATGTGAACTCATCTGGTTGAAACAATTACTGAAAGAACTTCAATTTGAAGAGGCCAACACAATGATACTAATATGTTATAATCAAGTTGCATTGCACATTGTCTCAAATCCTATTTTTCATGAGGACCAAGCATATTGAGATTGACTGTCATTTTGTAAGAGAAAATATCAAATCAGTTGACATTATCACTAGCTTTGTCAATTCCAATTATCAGTTAGCAAATGTTTTTATAAAGTCATTGCGAGGTCCTAGACTTAGTTATATATGTAACAAGCTGGGTGCATTTGATTTATATGTTCCAGCTTGAGGGGGAGTGTTAAAATATTATATTATAATGTAAATAATTAGATTAGATGGACTGTAAGTATTCCGGTCTATTAGTATTACTGTCAATTATGTTTGTTTAATACTCATAGTCTATATAAATAAATTCCGTTGTGTAGTTGAAACACGCGGGTTATTCAATATGTCTCTCAATACTTTTTGTATTCCTCAACTATCAATGGTATAGTTTTTGTGATCGACTTCAGAAAAGCAAAAGAGGCAACTTATGATGGTTTGAATACATTGTGGCTTTATTGCTCTTGTTTAAAAACTTATTTGACGTACTTGCATTCAGATGCATCCCACTTGTGCAACTGCTGGATCTGATGGTGCTTCTAATTTTTCGGATAACGATTGAAGACAGTAAACAAAGGTACATGCTTTTCTTTAAAATTATCTGTTTCACTGATTCTTTCTCACTGAAATCGAACTCTGGAATTTCCCAAAGCTTGCATTTGTCATTATTTTTTTCTTATAAAATAAAGTTTTTGCACCTTTGTTTCATAGTAGGATCCATCTGTATCTGCGGCTGAACCAAGACATGTATGTGTCTAGGAACCAAAACATATTGTTACTCTCCTCTCAAGCTAGTATTTATTCAGTGCGGTTCTGGCATTTGGTCTCTAATTTTCCTTTTGTCACATTATCATATAGTCAACAGGAAAATGGAAGGATGATCCCGGATATGTTGGCAATAAACTATGCAAGTTACACACTTACACTGTAAATAATCAAAATCTGTTCCATCATAATATTTTCAAAATCTGGATTTTTACATATGAATGGGCCCTGTTTTTTTGAAAACACTGTTTATTATCTTCATTCCTTGAATGAATTCTCAACTCGCTCTCCTCGTCATGTCAATACTGGTGGATGTTTGCAAAAGTATGAGATTTTGACAAGTATTAAAAAGAAGTTTTTTTTATTGAATATAGAGTAACAAATAAGTTTGCCTAAAATCTAAATCCTATTTGCCACTTGGGTTTAGTTGACAGTAAAGAGAAAAAGTGCAATTTGCTCTCCATGAGCATGCTTATAATAAAGTACTTGGAACATAATTTTGGTTGCTTTTTCTAGACAACCTTATGCATGTCTAATTGTCTACAGTCGCTTGAAAAGTTTCAATAATCTGAATACTATTGATTGATAAGTTACAAATTATAGTTTCTAATGTACAATATACATTGAACGGAAATCCTAATACATGATAATAAGCAAAAGGAAAACAAAAATTCCCTCATTATTACCCCTATAATGGTGATTTGTATAATTGAAGAAAATGAAATATTTTATCTTATGATAGTTACATTTTTCAACACTCCCTCAAGCAGGAGAATGGATATTAGTTATTATATTATCAGCTTGCAAGTAAGTTGTTGAAACCGTTATGTTTAATGCCTTTAGTTATTACATCTGTTGGTTGCCAATTATTCCCCAGGTAATTGTTTCTCAATTGACTGATATATCTTGATAAAACCATGTGAAAGAGTTATATCGTGTTGTTTGGAAAACTCACAAATGTGGCTGTTGAAAGGCTCAATAGGCTCTAGTAAAAACCAAGATGGAAACATAATTAAGCAAAAAGAATGGGGGGAATGCTCAAGAAGCTTGTGTTGTGGGCAGACTCAAGAGGCAATACCCTCTTCATTTCTTTAGTTCAACACTTAATCTTCCTTAACAACTCTAACCATCCTCCCCTTTGCAAGATCCTAAAAGACATGATGAGAAGGGAAAATGGAGGTCAATTGTTTCAGACTCCACAATTGGGATAGGGTATTCATCAGCTACAATAATATAGTGAATGTTAGAATAATGTTTATTGGTTGTATTGTTTACTGATGTTGGGAATGAAAAGTCATATGGTCAGTGGTACCAGAGTAAACAATCCATGCATCTTGAGGAACTATATATACTACATGTATTAAACGATTAAGTCGTAGCAACAAACAAGAGCCATGAGGCTTACTAAGAGTCAAGGAAGGTTGAGGAATTAGTATCTTCCTTGGTGGGTTCTCCAACATGTGGATGATTTGATGTAGTCGCTTTTCTTGGCTATGAATACCCTTGAATCCTCTACTTTTGCTATGGACCTGGTCTTTCCTAGTGAAGTCTGCAAAAAATTTGCCTAGTGTGTTCAATTTTCTTGTAGAGGCACCAAGGGTTCTTGTGATCTGATCTACATGATCTTGATTTACTAATTTTTTCTGATACCTAGTTTGCCCCATTAGTTGGTTTCTCATCATACATAATTGTTTTACGACTTTCCTCCCAATTTTTAGAATACTTCTGATTCCTTTGGTAGGGTGAGATAAAAATTCTATCTACCTAAACAAACTTTGCAAGGGTGAAGCCCTTGACACCCTATCTTCAAAACTAGGTATTGGTCTAAACTCAATTCAAAGACCATTGAGGATTCCATAGTACAACCTCCCATGTAAATATAAGAAATAGTTTGGTCAGTAAAAATATATGTATGAATTTTGTTCAAAAATATCAACTGATATTTAAGACTATTGGTAATATTTAACTGATATCTTTGCTTGTTATGTTAAAAACTTTACATTCAACTGATAGCAGGCAGGATCATCTTGTATCCTAGAGAAAGTCTATCAAGGATTACCCAAATCTCTCGTGAAAGGATTGTGAAGTTTCTGCAGGACGAAAAACCACATCTATGAAAAGCTATTTTTGTTTGGAAATTACAGAACCGAAAAAAGTTGGTTAAACCTGCATCCAAATATATGCCAAATAATCAATATTATTATTGATTGATAAGATACAAACTAACAACTTTAAGCATGGACTATTAAGATGAATCCTAATAACTTATAATCAAGGAAATAGAAACAAAATCCCTCTTGATAGCTACATATTTTTGTTATCAAACAAGTTGCTTTGCAAAAGGATCATATTGTTGTTGGATTGGCTCCCAGCAAGAGGGAATGAGGCCATAATGATGGAGATGGTGTGGTAGTAAACAGTAAACACTCACAACTCAATTATAAAAAATTGAGTTGATTCTGACAATAACAGATATCTCAACCTCTCAATAGAGGATCTTAATTCCTCTCACAAATTGAAAGAATTTATTTTACTTGAGGAAGCAATCAATTTCTAATTCATGATAATTGTTGTAAATTTTGATTTTATTTCAAAAGTTTTAAATATATTAGATGTCATATTTTTAAGTGAGAAATATTGACAAATATTACATACTATTATAGTGATATGTAGGGAAAAAATGAATAGGAGATAATTGTCATACCCTAGTATCATTTCAGACATTTATCATTAAAACTTGGGTGCATAACACTTTCTGAATGATAAAAAAGAAATGAAACAGAATAGTATGTTAATGTAATGATTTTTTTCATTTGGTGTGTGTGTGTTGTATTAAGAGCAATGGAAGATGTAATTATTATACTAAGGTTCTTTGTTACTGTTATGGAGCATTCTCAAAAAGTCGTTGAATAAGTAATCAACATACCAGACATTTAATATTTTAGTGCAACAACTAAATGATAAGATTGTAACTCATTCTTTGTTAGTTTTTCATCTAAAATTTCCAATCTTATGTTTGCCCATTTTCTTCTCTGCCTATGTACTTTTAACATTGGGTTATATTGCTACTCTTTTATCACATGTACATATTCAAATGATGTTGGTATATATCTTTTACAATTATTCTTGACTCTTTTTCCTGCCATACATTTCTTAATCCTTATGTCATAATTGTACAATAATATTCTATTCGTCTCAAAATAATTGAATTATTTAATCATTTCACACAATCAAAAAAATGTATAAATGAAAGAAATATTTTTACTAAATTATTCTTGTTAGATATTGGTACATTAATAAAATTACAAATTTATAGTAAAAAATATTACATTGGAGATTATGTAAGTAGTATTAATTTAATGATACAAATGAAAAAGTATTGAAAATTGAAAAAGTCAATCATTTTAAATAAATTTTTGTGCGCATATGGATCAATAATTTTAGGACAGAAGGAATAATATGATATCATATTAATCATATTTACATTTTTGAAAAAACCATGTCTATATTTTATAGTTTTTTCTTTGTTTCCTATAAATTCTTTTATGGAAAGTAATCCTAATCGAGATAGTTGGGTCACTAAATGTTAATTCTAGTGTTACAATCTTGATTGTTAAAAATGGGGAAATAATAAAAAGGTTTAGTTCGTGGGTGTATTGTTTATTAAAAATTAGTTTGCAATTTATCCTTTGTAAATATTCCTGTTGGGATATTTTTAACCCCCTAAAGAAACGAAATGAGTGGGAACTGAAACTAAAGTATGCAATACATGCTGCCTATAATTGTTACAATTTTTTAAAAAGTATAACACGTGAACGTGAACCCCACTAAAGGTTAAATGAATAAATGTATGTTTGGATTCTAAAGTGATTATGGAGACTAACGATTTTTTTTAGAAAAAAATTAGGAAAGAGGAATTATTATTAAGAAGGGATGTAGATTATAATGTTAAACTTTTATCACTAAATTGACATCTCAAAAACGTAAAAATTTGAAAGATTGATTTTGTTATATTTAGGGATTTTAAAATTGATTCTAATTTGAAATTATGATATGTATATTTTTTCCTCACTTATAATTTTTACACTCAACTTAAATTTATCGTTTAATTTATTTTACGTAAAAATATCTAAATATAAATTATTTGATCTTATTTTTTAACTAAAATAAAATTGATTTTACCAATGAGTTAACTAAAAACATAATTTTAGTTCATGAATGGTATCAAACATGGCTCACGAAAAGTTGATAAATTACTTTTGAAAATGTAGAATTAATTTTGACATATTTAGACATTATCAAGAACAATTGATTGTCTCAAAAATAAATTCTAACTTAAAACTTGAATTTGTAACTTTTAACTTAAAATGTAATATTTATATTGAAATTTATTGTTTGACTGACTTTTATATAAATATATTTAAACATAAATAACTTTATATTCAACTTATTTTTAAAAAAATTTAATTTTATAAAATTAATTTTTGTCGCAACATAATCAAACTCAAATACAATCTCTAGGACTTTCTAAATTTTTAATGCATATGCATGGATGGAAGATAATCAAAATGTTTTCACTATTCATCTTTGAGTATATGTGAAGAAAGGAACATATGATCCTAAGTAAAGTTTCTCCTCGTTGAAAATGATAACAAGTTCAGATTTTTATGATTCTGAAAGCACGCGTAATCTTATACCTTTTAGCTTGGTCGCTGAATGTTAGCACTCACAAACCAGAAGTGAATATTTTAAAACAAAAGTAAAATATATCCATAAGAATTTAATTTAATTAACTATATCCATAACTAGAAGCTGTTTAGTTTCTTAAAAAATTAATTAATTATATGAATGCGTCAAAAAAGCTAGAAGCTCAAAAGAATTTTCAGTATTTCTTTGGCACTATACGATGTTATTTACTTCCTCTATATCACTATATATGCCTCATTTAAGAGAATTCAGTAACAAATTATTTGTGAATTTATAATATCAATACAATATTTGTTATTTAAGAAAAAAGATGGTCCACTGTTAATCAATATAAATAAAATTTACATTAATTAACGGTGAATATTAATATTTGATTTTATTACCTTACTAAAAAATTATAATTGTTATTAAAATTGTTTATACTATTCATTAAACTTTTATTACTTTAATAAAATATTATCATTATTTATTAAACTAGTTGCAAGTATATGATTGACAAATAATAAACGAAATTCAATGACAATTGGTAAAAATAATTATTTTCTTGAAAAGTCAAAAAAGAAAAAAAAATAAGGTTTCATGAAGTTGTCTCAAAGTATAAAAAAAAAAACAAAAAAGTAAGAAACTACGGCACACAAATGTTTACAATACCCATTTTAGAAATGATTCTTCGAACACTGTTTAATGTAACTTTATTGTTGCTTTTGACTTTTTTCCTTTCTTTTTCATTTTTTGCGATAAGGTCTATATCCTCCCGATTGTTTTTATTTTCTTATTTTTAAATCTATTTTTAGGTTATAGAAATAAAAGTTCTAAACTAATAAAAGTTAAGATTTAGTAATGTATTTTACACCTTCAAAAGTTAAAATTTAATAAAAATGAGCAAATATAGGAGGTTGGATAAACGTATACTATTTGTAGATTATTTTGTTAAAACAGGTAAGAACCTAAATTGGATCAACCCAAGTTTATCAATTAGATTGGAACTAAGTTGAGCATTTGGATCTCAAATTGAAGTTTTCTTTTGTAGAGTCTATTGTAGTAATCTTTTTTTATTTTTTACTTTTTACTTTTTACTTTTTACGTTGCCTATAGACTATAATGTAGTAATCGAGTTTTTTTTTAGTGTCCTGTTTCTGAAGAAGAAAAAAAAACGTAACTATCCCCATTTGAAACTAATCTATCAAAATGTGGTTTTTTTTTTTCACTACCCTGATTTTGAAAAAAAAACACACAAATACTCTCATTTCAAATTAATCTACCAAAATGCCCTTTTTTTTTTCAATTTCTTTTTAATGTTACAAGTCGCTATTTGGAGTGGCGACTTCCTTAAAGAAGACTAACTTCCAAATGGCGACTTCCCACTTGTTTTTTTTTTAAAAAAAAAAATTCAATTTTTTTTTTAATTTTTAGTAAGAAATCGCCATTTGGGAGTTGGTCTTCTTTAAGGAAGTCGCCGTTCCAAATGGCGACTTGTAAGGGTGAAATTAGGATAATTGACTAGAGCTGGCTGTAACATTTGGACAATGTTTTCGAGTATGGCCAGTTAATCGACATAATCCACATTTTCTCGGTACTTTTTCTTTAACGTCCATTTCAGTTCTAATACGGGTACTATTTGGACAATATTTTTTAATTATCCGCATTTGAGGATTGTGATACAATGTTTCACCTTCATATGTGGGCTAATATCCTTCACTAGGTATATGTGGAAACTCTTCTTTGTAGATGTTAAATACATTAACAACCTTGTACACATCAGATATAAGCACTAAATAGTTTTGACGAGCATAAGAACATGCAACTATGACATGTGAACAAGGAATATGTATAGCTTGAAATTTTCCACAATCACACCATTTTCTTTGAAGGTTAACTTCGAAATGACCAATTGGTCGCACCTCTCTTGGGTTTACTGTTTCATGCATCATGAAAGAATAACGATTTCATCGAATTGAATGACTTGGTGAGTATTAGATTTACCAATTTCACATTTAATCTTGTCCATGCAATCATCTGTGTATACTCGACCAGAAGCTAATGATGCTTGATGTTGTTGTCCTCTTTCTGCATATAAAACTCCCAATCTATAGTATGTTGATTGTACCAAAGCAGTGATTGGGAGATTGCGTGTACCCTTGAGCACTGCGTTGATGGACTCAGAAACGTTTGTTGTCATGTGTCCCCATCGTCGACCTTGAGAATAAGCCATAGTCCATTGTTCTAGGGGGATATTATCGATCCATCTTAAAGCCTCTGAATTTTCCATCTTGATTTCATTGTGGTAATACTTGAATGATGGCTCATTTAATGCATATCTTGTAAGAAATTATGTAAAAATTATCAAATATGATTAAGTGATAAATGGAAACTATACTAAGAAGAATTAGATCATTACCCATACAAACGAGTTTTCTTTGAAGTCCCTTATCCTTGAACTCTCTCATGAAATTTTGTGCAATGTGTCGGATGCAGTACACATGTGTTGACGGAGGATCATGCCAACCATTATTTGGATTATTATAAGCACTTTTAATGGATTCGTTTCTATATGAAATCAAACAAATGTCGATTTGAGGTGTTACATACCTTCTTAGATTTTTCAAAAAAAAAGCTCCAAGCACCCCCTGTCTCACCTTCCACAAGTGCACAAGCAATGGGAATTGTATTTTTGTTTCCATCTTGTGCAACAACAAGCAAAAGAGTCCCCTTGTGCTTTTCCTACAACCAAGTTCCATCCACTGAGACAAATGGTTTACAAAATTTAAACCCAGATATGCATGGAGGAAATGCCCAGAATAATCGTTTGAAATTTTTTGACCCCTGCAATAGAGTATTATCAGGATTTGCAACTGATACTTCCATTTCCATAATAGTTCTTGGAAGAAATTTTTGCATAGTCAACAACCACTTTGGAAGGTCATTATAAGACTTTTCCCAATTCCCATAAATAGTTTCGATAGCTTTGTTCTTTGCCATCCATGCCTTTCTATAGGTGATTGTATAGTTGTATCGTTCCCGAATATGTGCAATGATCACCTTCACTTTAATTGATGGGCCAACTTTCAAAAGCGACTTTATGCTTTCGCATATGATGTTAGAGTCGAGCTTGGTATGATCCTGTGACATAGAAGAATTTGCGAAATTGTGGAGCCCTTTCAGACGACCAATCACCCATTGCTTACTTTTTTGACTTAACGAAGTCCTGCATTTGAACAAGCATTGTGGATTCACACATTTAATTGCATACATGTATTGATCAGATTTCACTACACGGTAATTGAGGGAGTGTTTTATGTGATAATGCTTAATTGCAAGTTGACAATCTGGTTTGCTATTAAACTTCATTCCAATCTCAAGAGATGCATCTAATGGAGGTGGTTCATTATATGGCATATCAAATTCGGAGGATTGGTAAGTATAATCCAAATTTAGATTACACATATGGAATGGTGGATCGTATGTTGGCTCTAGATCGTCACCATTGTCATTGTCACCTTCGTCGTCCTCATCTTCATCAAAGTATGTTTCTTCTTCACTCTCTTCACTTATTTCTTGTTGATCAAAATCGGCCATATCACCTAGTGGAATATATGGTTCAGGTTGAGATGGTTCAGGTTCAAATGTTTCGGCCTGGTCAATATGGTTCGGGTTGGTATGGGTCGGGCTGGTAAGATTCATTATTTTGAAAAGAATAAGTGTTTTGTGTTTCAAAATGGTATTAAGGGTGAGGTGTGGTTGAGGATGATGAATGACCAATATCGTATAATGGATTACCATCCTCAAATGTGACATATAACTCGATAGATCCGAGTTGCGATCACTGGTTATGAGCATCAAACATGAGTTCAACATCTTCGTTGTCTTCAACATTTAACAATTCATAATGAACTAGGCCATGTCCAAATGAGATAGGGTGTCGAAAAATTATGTTAGACACCTTTTGATTTTCTAACCTTAACTTTGCTTCAATTTTTTTCTTCAAGTAGGTAAGGTTGCTTCCAAAATTAACTCGAATAGCTTTTTTTCCGTCACTTTTGAAATATTTACCAATATCTTGTCTTTCACATATTTCACCATTGTAATAAATTAGAAAAACTATATTTTTTGGTGCCATTGATATGAAAATGAGATATTGAGATTGAGATGAAATGCAACGAAAATAATATATCATACTTATAGACAACCAATTATGATACATGCAATGCTGTAAAATACTTCCAACACTTGTCCAATCTCATTCAATCCCATTGTGATAATTCAAAGCTTCTGCATTGCCATTGTGATAGCCCAGACGTCCATGCATGCACTACCTACAAATCGCCTTTCCCAAAGGCGACTTCGTGAACATGCCTTTGATAAGTCACCATCCCAAATGGCAAGCTCGTGACACATGCTGAAGCAAGTCGCCATTCACAAAGGCGACCTTGGAAAAGCTTTGAGAAATTGCCTTTCCAAAAGGAGATTTAGAGGAGAATCAGAATATATTCATATTCTCACGTTGGGAACTTGCAAAAATGTCATCAGCTTTCTAGCCTTCTCCGTCCAATTTAATCCTTGCCAGAAGTTTGTATTTTCAAAGTTCTTCTTGTGTGAAGCCATGCATAATATTTTATTGGTCATTCAAAGTATTGTCTTGCTTATAAATAGGTCAATGCTATGATTTAAAGTCATTCAAAGTATTGTCTCCCACTCTTCACAATTTAAATCTTCTTTATATTTTTACTCTTCCACTATTAATATTTCTTCCTTGGTCCTTATTTTTCTTTAAATGGCATTGTTATGGAATGATGATAATCACAGATCGACGCTACACTACATTCAAAATTTTGTAAGTAATACAATACTTTATGTTATATGTTTTATACTAAGTTTTATTCTAAAATATAGTTTTAGTATAATATCTTCTAAAATATTTTTTTTATATGTTTTATAATAAGTTTTATTCTAAAATATAGTTTTATTATAATATCTTGTAATATTGTAATATATATATATATTTTATACTAAATTTCATTCTATACTATAATATGATTCATCTCATTCTAATATCTTCAAATATATTTTTATTCTTTACTTCTTACAGGACTCATCTCAAAATTTAAGATCACTTAACCATAAACACATTGCACCAAATTCTTTAATAATTCCATTGTTGAATGAAGCCGGGTTTGGTAACGTATCATAAATAGAAAGTTATAAAATAGATAATTCACTTATTACTGCTTTAGTTGAAAGATGGAGACCTGAAACCCACACATTTCATCTTCCAACGGGTGAATGTACCATAACATTAGAAGATGTTGTGTTGCTTCTTGGCTTACGTGTTGAGGGTAAAGCTGTAACTGGATCAACTATGGTGTCATGGACAGATGATTTTTTTAGATTTGTTAGGAGTCATGCCACCTGAATCACAAAGAAAAGAGAATTTTATAAAATTAAAATGGCTGAGAGAAACATTTTCAATGTTAACTCCAGAATCATCTAATGAAGAAATAATTATACATTGTAGAGCATACATTTTACAATTGATTGGCGGCATATTAATGCCTGACAAATCCCACAACAGAGTACATATTATATGGTTGCACTTGTTGAGAGATTTGCGAGAGACAAGAGAATATAGTTGGGGTTCAACGTGCTTAGTAACACTTTATAGAGAATTGTGTCGTACATCTGAACCCGGTGTTATGTCGTTCGGCGGATGTTTACATCTACTTCAAACATGGGCATGGTACCATATACCGTTTCTTGCACCAATAAGTAATCTTGAGCCTCGTTTTCCATTCGCAAAAAGGTAAATATCAAAAAAAAGTTAAATATTATATTTATAAAACTATCAATTGATTCACTAACATATTTAAATTTATTTTCGTAGATATAGTGGAAAGGGTATGAAATTTAGGGATACACTTTGTTATCATACCGCTGAATATCGATAAAAAATTGATCATATGACCGTTAACGATGTAATATATTAAAATATTATATTATTTCTATTATTTTATTTTTCTTATGCATATATTACTAACAAACTTATTATATATCAGTTTATCTGGAGGCCATATCTACGTCTAACATACGATCATCCAGAAGACAATTGGCTATGGAATGCATCTACATATTTAATTTGTTTTTACATAATAGAAATGCATTAAACTGATAGAGTGAAACTACAATTTGGACTACCTCAAGAAATTCCACATCCTCCGAGGAACATGAAAAAATATCATAAGGTAGATTTGCATAAACAAATTGACTATAGTTGGGCATTATTCTACGAAAATAAGAACAAAGAGTGGAATGAACGAGAGAATCATATTTTAATGGTCAACCTCTAAATGTTGAATTCAAACCAAGTTATGAATACATGGTTTGGTTTTGCAAAAATTCTAAACGATTTATTTTTGTAGAAAATCAATTGGTTGATCCTCGTGCCAATCCACCTCAACCTCCACCACAATCTAGCCAACATTTTTTTCACCCTCAACCTCCACCGCAATCTAGTCAATTTTTTTTCACCCCCAACCTCCACCACAATCTAGCCAACATTTTTTCCAATAATCAATACCCAACACAACACAACAAAATCAATATTATATACCAACACCTCCTGACACTCAACTGGCTCCTCATACTTGTACCCACACACCACATCCTCATACTTTTATCCACACACCACATCAATCTTACAGGTTCACACTAGGGGAACAATTTAATTTTGACAGTCAACAACCATATCAAGAAGACAACCGTCGACTATCATTTGCATCAAGCAAAGAGGAATTGTTGTATAACACGTTCAACAGTCGTCATAATACACCTGAGTCCGCTACCCAGTTACTAAATAATATGTGTCAACAAAATTTTCAAATTTTAAGCTTTGAGAATGCATATACTCCGTTGAATCAAATATCTAACTGGACTCAAGGTGGAAATAGTTCTTCTGCAGCACTTCCACCTAGACATCCTCCACAACAAGAAGACAAGATCAAGAAACTCGTGATGTACCAAGGCGTCGCCAAAATCCCGTATGTGTGAGAAAACCTGGGCAATGTGGTACTGGAGGCCACCTTCGACATTAATTATCGTAATTTTTGTAAAATTTGTGATGTTTTTTATGAATAAATTATGTAATTTAAAATTTTATCGTAATTTAAATTTTCTATTTATGTATTTTTATGAATTATAATAATTTTAATGTTATATATATATATATATTATTTTAATTAATTTTTTTAAAAAAAAACCTTTGGAAAATCGGCATTTCGAACTTGGGTTTGCTAAAATTTTATCATCATTTAAAATTTCTATTTAACTATTTTTATGAATTATATCAATTATATATATTACTTTTGTTATTTCAACAAAAATTGAAATAATTAATTTTTTACAAAAAACTAACCTTTTAAAAATTGACATTTCGAATTTGAATTTTCTAAAATTTTATCGTAATTTAAAATTTCTGTTTATCTATTTTTATGAATTATATATATTATTTTTGTTATTTCAATAAAAATTAAAATATTTTTTTTAAAGAAAAAATTATTTGATAAAGGCCTATTTGAAATTACTAATTTTTTTCATAATTTAAATTTCTATTTATTTATTTTTTTATATATTTTTATGAATTATAATAATTGATTATATATATAATTTCACTAAAAATTTAAAATCTTTTTTTTTTTTTGAAAAAACAAGTTGGAAATCGCTATTTAGGAGTTGACTTTCCTTCAAAAAGTAAGAGACTAAAAGAAAAACCCATAGTAATCTTCAATGTTGTGAAAGAGAGTGGTATCCGTGTGAAAAGGTATTGGAATTTTTTTTTTATTCTAGAGTTAAGGAATTTATTACTTTTTAAACACAAATTTTTATATCGGAAAAGTACCAAATATATCTAATTGTGTCACTAAATTTGGCAAAGGGAATTAGAGAGGTAATTTTCATTTTTTTTTTCTTCTGTTTCTTAGGTTTGATTGTTAATTTTTTTTTTCTAGTTGTTTATACTCGATGGCTAAAAACAAGTTCTTTCCCCTTCTTGTACCGATGACAATTAACTAAACAAAAACTTAAATTAAATAACTGATAATTATATATATCTTACTTTTACTTTAATGATATTTGTCATAAAATATTTTTAATTAATATCAATTTTATTTTTCAACTACTATTTTGTTCTCGTGAAATAAGTTCTTATAAAGGACACTTTTAAAATACACCTATATTTTTTATTATGAAATCAAATTAATTACATTTAATTAAATTCTTTTAATAAATATTATATTAGTTAATTTTAGTTAGAGGAGTGTTACATGTGACAAATATGATTTAGACGAAGTATGACGAAGGCTATGATGGCTTATTATACATAAGTAAAATTGTAATATAAAATTAATAGATTTTATTATAGTTTTAGACTATAATATTTATGTTAGTTTACGAAATTAGTTTGTGTATTTTTAAATTTGATAGTTTTGGTTCATCGTTGTGATTATTTAACTAAAAATTAGCGATATAATATATTTTAAATAATATAACATATTATACAATGATGTAGAATAATTAACACATATGAAATTTAAATAACATCATCTAAAATCTTAACTAACTTTAAATTTGATTTATTTTTAAATTTAATTAATGCATCTAAATGGTTCTATATCATGAAATCATATGTTATATCATTTAAAATATATCAAATTATTATTTTTTTAGTTTAAAAATCTATAAGAGATATCAAGACTACTTATTTATAAATTAAAGAAACAAATTTAATGAATTGATATAAATTAAAGAATAAAACTAAAATTAAGTCAAATATTATAAAGACTAAGAAGTAATTACAGGTCACAAGCAAGCGTTTTTCTTGCCTTATGGGAATTCATTGTTCATAATAAATAGCATTTTCCTTTATTAATTTAGTCAGGTTAACAAGTCTTTTTAAAAGTACTTATAAAACAATTAAAAAAAATAAATAAAAACAAGCTTTGTCAAAAAGATTAATGTTTACGTAATCAAAATATGAATTACATGACTTCCAAAATCATTCAAAATATGAATTACATAACTCCAAATTTTTTTTATATTTAAATTCTTAATATGTATACAAAAATGTTTTTTTTTTTTAAATTATTTATATTTAAAATTAAAGTGTAACATGAAATAAAAGAACAAGTTGGATAATGACTGGTGGTTTTAGAGAAGTCAAAATTAGTTTTGGAGGTGATAAATTGATTTTACATCCCGAATTTATTCTAGTTTCAAGTTAGAATTTGTACCTTTTAAATTCAAACGTGATTTTTCCATTAAAATTATTGTTCAATTAATTTTTATATGAAGATATTAAAATATAAATTATTTTACATTCATCTCACTTTTAATTAAAATTGATTTTATAAAATTAATTTATTCAAAATCAATTTTAATTACCACATAACCAAATACATGTTATATCAAATGAATACTAATTAAACACTCTCTTTGATCATTATTATAAACAAAAAATATAGTCGTAAATCTTAGTCACTATTACAAGAAAAAATTAATTATTTTTTATTCATTTAATATTAATATTAATATTGCTAATATATTCTTACTTTAATAAAAAACATTTAGGGATACTATTTGAGTAATTTGATATTAAAAAAACAATTTAATAAATTAAGATTAAATTTTACATAAAATCTATAAAATTAATTTACACTTAATTAATTTTGTTAATAACTATGAAAATAATTATTTTTGTTTATAACACTGATCGAAGAGTTCTATAATACTAATATGAAGATATGCATTAAGCATATGATTAGGAAAAAACAGTAGTAGCTATTGTTGAAAATTACTTCAGAAGATTGATTCAATTAATAAAAAATTAGAATATAATTCATGTAATTTGTTTTTTGTAAAAAGAAAACTTTTATTGCAAATTATATGTCCCTTAGATGTAGCTGGTGACTATTATTGCAAATTGGCTAATTAATTTCTACCAAACACTTAGCTTTGCGTCTACAATTTGTTCATTAGCTTCATTTTCTTCGATTTTTTAATAATAAGTTTGTGTCTGCATTTTTCGTTTGAGAAGCAGAGAGACATGTGTCTTACGGAACACAAATCAACATCTATTGAATCTTTGTGTAAAATATCTTCTAGCTCTTAAGTTTTTTTATCAACATTTAGCTAAAAAAAATGATTTTTTTAATTTTTTTTATCAACGTACTTATATTAATATCTGTTTCTTAAAAAGGAAAAAACAATTTTAATTTAATAATATACATTGCAATATATGCTTTATTATTCCATAGTAGATTATATGTTATCTAATAAGAAACAGATTTATTTTGTATGTATTTCAAATGTAAAATTCTTTTACACATACATTGTATATGTAATAATAGTAGTGTCAATAATTGAATGATGTTGAAGGTAATATTAATAGATAGATAGATATATTAGTAGTGTCAATAATTAGGGGCAGATCTTCTCTAAAACAAGGATGACTATGGCCCACCCCAACATTTTTTGATTTTAAATAGATAGATACGTTATTTTACATATTTATGTAATGTATTATATATATATATATATATATATTATCTGATTTGTTTAATATTTTAAAAATCAAAGTAGTATGGTGGTTTATATTTCTTTTAGTTTAGAGAAAATCTTTCGTTCGACACTCTTATAGATTAAGTCAAAATTGAATTAACACATTCACTTCGGTCACTAAATTAATTTTTTTTTTTTACACATACTTTGGTCAAAATCTCCCTTTATTATAGTTAAATAACTTGTAAAATAAAATAATAGGAAGTAGTTTTTATTTACATTGAATTTTATGAACTTTTTTAGTCAAAGTTTTATCAACTTAATAATATAGTTAGAATGATATATACTTAAAGATTTATAATATCTATATTTTAGTATAGTGTCACTAATTAAATTGATTTTTTTATACAAAAATATCAACTTTGACACTTTCTATAGATTTGACCCTTAACAAAGCTTATTAATTATTTGAATTTAAAATTTAATTAAACTTACAGTAGTTCATATAATTAAACATGACATATTTTTTCTTTAAATGTCTTTATGGACAATATATATAGTACATATCGACGTACTCAAATTAATTAAAACTCGCGCTTTGTTATAATTTTGATAGAAACTATTGGAGAGAAAATATTTAAATTAAAAATAAATTTTATATTGATAAAAATGAAAAAAATATTAATAAATATATGATATGTTATATATATATATATATATATATATACAGGACTAAGGGAGACTAACAAACTAAACACGTAGAAATGAACTCTTACATTTAATTGTAACTAACTCTTACAATTAATATGCATGCTTTGAACTTAAATAATGATTATGTACGTTAATTTTTTTTAATGAAATGATCAATATGTAGATGATTTATAATAGGAATTTCAAGTTGCTCTATTATGCAGACCCATGGACAAGGATTTTTTTTTCATGAGGGGATAAAGAAAGATATCCCCTTGAAGGAAGTTTGGGGAAACAAGTCTCTCTATCTATGATAATATTACAACAATACCTTTTATAAATGTACACGCGAGTTGTAAATAAATATTTGTTTGATTATTTTTCAATTTTATTTAAAAAATAACCATAATTTAAAATAAAATAACACTTTGCATTTTATTACACAAAAAATATTATATCACAATTTTTTATGTTGATAAAGAGATGGGGTAGGAGACATTTTGAAGGGGCTATTCCCTGCCTCTGCTTTACTCCAATTAAATCTCTTAATTATAACTTAATTTTTTTTAATTAAATACATTTTTTTTTTAAAGTATTAAACTATTTTTGGCTACATAAACTATTTTCACTCATAAAAACTATTAATGAGATTCTTTGTATTTCCTTTTTTATTTTTTTTAAATTGTCCCATATATAAATTTTTTAACTCTTTTTATTCATCATTTTCAAAGTTCAAAGTTAAAAACAAAACTAATTATTTTATTTTATCAATAATACCTTTAATAATTTATTTATTATAGAGATTAGAATATATGAAATAAATAATAAATAATTAAAGATATTATAGAAAAAAATTAATAATTTTATAAAAAATATAAAATTTATTGATAGTTTTAGTATATGTAAAAAAATGTTAGAACAACAAATAATTAAAAAAGAACAAGAACAGAGGGAGTAGTTTTTTTTGGGTCATTGTAATTTTTATTATTAATGAATTAATATTGAGAACAAACTCAATTTATGCACATAAAATTAAATATGCATGTATTTAAGTGCCGGCGGCAGTTTATTTTTGTCTCTTTTCTTCTTTTTGGACCTTATGTTTTAAAGTATATATTTTTCTAAATGAGAGTACATTATATAATATGTAATTTACTGTTAAGTAATTCAAAATCTTACTATTAGATTTATTTACTATATTTAGTTGTATATGAAAGCTTTCAGCAAAACTTGACAAAAACGTTTACCATGTCAACGAGATAGACAGACATAAGTGAAGCGATGACTTCAATTATAATATATTTGCCTCTAAACTAGTTTATCCAATTAATCCAATTAATTATATTATAATGTCTTTTCATTCTTCCTAGAGACCCCATCATAATCTAAGAAGCGTAAGCACAATAACTTAGAATATTTTGTTGTCTTTTTGTATAGAATCAATACTTTGTTATTTGTTTATGGAAAATGACTATTATACCTATTGACTTTTTCTTCACTAAATAAAAAACTAAGGCTTTATTTGAGTTTGGAGGGAGCCGAGAAAATTATAGAGGAATATTTTACTTTTTTTTTTAAATAGTATTTTTAATTTAGAGAATGATAAATATACATTTATAATTAATGTATTTTTAATATTGAAAATATTATAGTAACATAGGTTGAATTCAAAGAATTTATCAATGTATTTTAAAATTTCTAATTTTATTTTTGGGTTGTCTCAAATTAGAAGATTTTGTATTATGAAAAGAAATACACCTCAAAAGTCTTATCCTCAATTTTTTTCATATCATCTTTTTATTTTTTCAATGTCCTATTTTCATAAACTTTCAAAATATACTGTAAGTTATTTTTTAACTTCAATAATTTTAACTTAATTGTAATACAACACGTATTAGATCTATTAAATTACGAGTTTCATCCTCTCTAATATAATTTTTGAGAAACAAATGTAAATTAATGTATACATATTTAATAAACATTAATTTTTTTTCTTCATATTTTAAATCGAAATACCATTCTTTGACTTTAATTTTGATTTTAGAAACAAAAAATTTAAATTATTTAATGATTTAGACAAATTACCTTGCAAGCTACATTTATCACCTAGATTAGAACATAGACGGTAATAAATACATCTAAACATTTACAAACATATGTTTTTCATAACATACATGAAAATCATTATAAAATTAGGAACTTGCCAAAAAAACAGAGTTCCCATAAGTTTATATTGTATATTTATTATTATATTGTACTTTTTGGAGTGTCTAAAAGGCCTATTATTATGTTTTATTGTTTTTATTTATGATTGGGATAGGGAAAAAAGTAAATAACTGATTATCAGAATCTTATTTAAGTTGGTTTTAATAATTAGATATTTGAGGTTATTTTCTAAACAAACTGTCAATCCTTTTTGATTGAAATTAACCCGTAAGTGTAACTTTTGAAATTGCATATCAGTATACAAATTAATTAACATTATAACCAAAAAATCACTACTATGGTCGGCCTAAGACATTGATTCAAAACAAATTTTAATTTGAATATTTTAGTAAAATTATTCATTTTTTATAAAAAAAATAAATTTTTAGATGCTTTAAAATAAACAATTGTTTATTAAATAAATATAAACAATTGTGTGTAATTTTTTTAATTCATAATTAAGTCAATTAATTTAATTTTTGTTGAAATAATATTAATTTAGATATGTTTTTATTTTTATTTTTAAATTTAAAATATTAAAATATGAGACATTTTAATAAATATATAAAATTTTAGAGAATTTATATTAATTAAAATTTATCATTTTTTAAAAGAGCTAAAATAATTGCTTTAATTATCTTACTCTTAATTGATCTGATCATTACTCTTACAAGTTGTCACTTTTCTTTTTGACCCAACACAAATTGTCAATTTAAAAATTAGAAAACATCAAATATTCAATTAGATTTTTTTTCAATAATGTGATTTTAGTTTCTATTAAGCTCAACTATAAAAAAAAGTTTCTATTATGCTCACCATTATACTTGCTATATGTTGTTGTATTGTTTTCACTTTTCAACGGCCGTCTTTAAAAGTTAATTAACCGAGTGGTAACAAAATAAAAGAATTTATGTCAATAATATTTTTACTCTAATCAATATCTTTTTTATTCAAACTCTAATCAATATTATGAAACACACGTGACTTTTTTTCTATTAGGATATCAAAAATATAAAAATCTCAAAAAATTAAAAAGACAAACCATCCAGATTTTTATTATTTGATGGTTTTAGTCTTTAGAGAAAAAAATTAATCACATATTGATGGTTTTAGTCTCTTATATACATGATCTTCTTGTTCTAACTTATATGTGCATGCATGAGAACAAAATACTTCGAATAATAATACTTTCTTATAAAAACAGACATATTTTATGAACTTGCATGCAATCATTCAATAAGAATTTTTTTTACCTTTCAATTGATATCCGACAATCTAAATCTATAGTTCGAATTTTAAAAGTAATAAATTTATTTTATTTTGACTTGTCTGATCTTAATCGAACACTATGACTATATGAGTACATACACTAGTGACTTTGAATTTGTTTAGGGTACACGATTTTTTAGAATTTCAAATTTTTAAAACACATTCAAATTTCTTTTATAATATAAAAAAATTATATAGTAAAAAATTATCAAAGTTTGAAGGTTCAATATTTTTTCTTATTATAAAAATGATTATTTTGTTTTATCTCTATACTAAATTTAAAACCCTATAAAACAATTATTATTATTATTATTATTATTATTATTATTTTCAATTTTCATACTCTTGTTACTCTAGGTTCCTCAAGTTTGTTTCTAGTATGGAATGCTACTACCACATATCGGAACTGATAAATACATTTCAAATTTTAATTTATTATATATATATATATAACTTATGAAAAGAATAAATAAAAATAAATATCCATATTTTATAAACCACCAAATTCAAACATCTACTTCTACGTATCTACCAAATTCGGAAAGACGAACTTGACTGCATGTAAATTAAAATCCATATTTTATATGAAGTAGATGATGAGTGTTATAATTTCCTTGGGAATATGAATATCCATGTTACTTCGCAATTGGCATGTGTGAGGCTTACAAACCCTCAAGGGGACAGACAAAATCAGACGGCTATCACGCTTACATTCATGTCTTATATCATTATATTATATTAAATAAGCTGTTGAGTGTCAGCTTTGTGATACAAAAATTTAAATAAGACGGATATTAAAAAAAAAAAACTAACTCTAAGTCCAACATCTCTTAAAATTAAGACATAAATATAATTTATTATTTTATAAATTAATTTTGTAAAATTAAGTCAAGTTTAATATATCTTTTACAAGACAAATACAGTTCTAGATCTTTTATATTTACAAAAAAACATAACATGTGTACTGACGTTCTCGCTAATTTCGATATTAATGTTGGTTTTGCATTCTTTGTTTTATTTTGTAAAATTTATTTATTCGTTATATATTTGAAATAACTTTAATTATCGATACAATCTTTTTTTTTTTAATTTTTAATTTTTAATTTTTATCTTCTTTTATGTTTATTCTGTTCATTGTGATATTTACTCGGTTGAAATGTATACTTTTTTCTTTCATTTTGATTTTACCACTTTGGATTTTTCAAATAGATTTTTAATGAAATAATATTTCTTTAGATTTTGATCTAGTTTTCAAACTTTTTATATTTTTAATTTTTATTATACTTATTAAAGTGCTATAAAATGATAGGTAATTTTAGATATTAACATAGTTGGGAGGTGATTTCTATCATGTGATACATTTATCCTCTAATTTCTAAAAGAAAAAAGAAAATCAAGTTTAATATAAACACCTAATAAAAAAAATAACTTACTATACAATAGAGATTAATTATAAATAAAATTAATGAATATTTTAGATTTACACGGTGAATACAATTAATGCAGATTATTTGATTAATTGAAATGAGATGGTTGAGATTTATATCTTAATAAATAAATAATGCATTGAATCCATTTTCTATATTTATGCAAAACAATAATTCATGTCAAAATCAATGTTACCTACTTGGCTTGTCTAAAGGCAAAAAAGTGACAAGAGGTCAAATGTTGCAGCTACTACCATACAAAGCCCCAACACATACACACAAGCAAAGCATGGGTTTCAAATTTGCATAAAAAAGAGTTCATTTGGATCTTAATTTTCTCCTATATAATTCTCCCATAAGCTTGATAAAAAAAAAAAAACTATTATGGAACCATGATGTGCTTTCTTTGCTAGCTCTTAGCATAATTTGCGCGATGAGTTTTGGCCTTATAATACATTTTACCTTTTAAAAAAATAGTAAAACGAGTGTTTAAAAAAATTTGAAACCATTTTAATATTTTTTTTATATTTATTTCACGTGTCTTGATAAAAAATGAATCTCCTACCGCAAGTACAATTATTGTAACGGATCATTACATTTAGTAATAATGTATTTTGATCTAAATTTAAGAGTTATACAATTACGATATTATGAAGCTGTTGTTGGAAATCCAGATACATAAATATTGAAAAGATCCTTGTATCAAATTCAAACATCAATGTGTCACTTGTTTGGCTAAGTTTCCCTTGTTTGGAAAGCATTGATGTAAGCCACGTAACTATGTCCACCAAAATTTTCAATAAACATAATAAAGATTTAATATATTTATATTATCACTCAATTATAACCTGTAATTATAATTATTTATGTACGAGAGTTCGAGGGAGTCTAATAGCAACAATGAGCTAAACATCAAGAATCTATAAGACGATTTAATATTAAATCTTAACTCAAAACCTTAAGACAATGAATACATTATATATGGGTTTCTTCTCTCTCTCTCTCTCACTCTCTCTTTCTCTCTCACTCTCTTATATATTCAACATTTTTTTTTATTCCAAGTCAATGTAATACTAACAATTCACACTTGAATTCCAAGACTCTTTCTCTCAAGTGTGAGTCATCTACAACACTAAATTTTATCCACACTAGAATCTTCAACTCCCACTTCCTATCAAACCAAACCATGACTATGATACTATATATAAGAGATGTGATCCATATACTCATTAACTTAAGATTTTGGGTAGATATGCGGTGTCAAAGTCTCTTAGGGATCTTGGACATTTAAGTCATTGTTGCTGTCGCGCTCCCCAAATCCCTAACAAGTGGTATCAGATACATGATTCGATTTGGTGGGGGAGTGAGAGATTCTAGTGTGGATCAAATCTAGTGTTGTGAAAAATTACACTTGAGGGGGAGATTGTTGGAATTCAAGTATGAGTGGTTAGTTCCACATCAACTTGAAATGAAAGAAATGTAAGATATATAAGAGATCTGACCCAAATACCTATTGCCTTAAGGTTTTGGGTTGAGATATGGACTTAGGCATGACACTGAGGCAGGGCGAGAGAATATTTTGCCTCCCCCACCTCTGCACCCAACTAGTAAGGAAAAACCCGCACTTGCCTCCATTTTTATCGGGTGTGAAATTTAATTACTCATTCTTGTCCACGACAGAGTTAGGGTTTCCCAACCCGAATCGACACCCATCCATATATACAAAATAATAAATTTAAAATTCATATTTATTATAATTAATATAATAAAATAATTATTGTTGCACAATAATAAAATTAATATAATATTAAAATCATATTTTGTTTATAGAGAAGATTATAACTTTTAATATTAAAAAATATTAAATATATTTGTATATACAATTTAAAAATGATAATAATATTATTAGAATGGTGGATGCGGATGTGAGGTGGATATCGACACCCCAAATCTGTCTCTGCCTCCGAATTATAATTTCGAAGAAAATCTGCATCCGCATCTAATCAAACTGGGTTTTCTCTATCCAAATCAAGGGGTTCAGGTGGTTACCAACAGGTGCAAGTTGTGTTACCATCTCTAGATCTTGCACATTTAGTCCATTGTAGTTGTCGTGTTCCCCCAAACTGCCCACCAAGTGGTATCAGATTCATGGTTCGACTTGGTGGTGGAGTGAGAGTGGGAAATCCTAGTGTGGATCAAGTCTAGTGTTTTGGTGACTCACACTTGAGAGAAATATTATTGGTGGGAGATCCTAGTGTGGATCAAGTCTAGTGTTGTGAGTGTTGTGAGCCACTCACACTTGTGGGAAAGATTGTTAAAATTCAAGTGTAAGTGATTAGTTCCACATCGAGTAGGAATGGAGGAAATGTTGGATATATAAGAGAGTTGATACATATACTCATTGTTTTAAGGTTTTAGGTTGATATGTGGTATCAAGATCTCTTAGGGATCATGAACATTTAGCTCATTGCTGTTGTCGGCTACCCCAGACTCCCCAACAACTAAAAAAAAGTTACAATCATCAATGGTTGTGATGCGTTGACCGTGTAAATTTTTTATGCTGTCATGCATAGTAATTAAACTTATATAATAATACATGATCATGTATCTTTACTTATATGCTTTTTTTTTGTAACCTAGCTATCACAATTTCTTTTTTTTGGTATCTCTTCTTCTCAATTTCATAAACCTATTTTATCTTTATACTTTTCTGTAATATTGTCGACTAAGTGCGATGTAACACTCCGATTCTTAACAATGCGAGTGCATTTTTTTTAAAGATAATTTAAGAAAATAATATGTTGTAACAAAAAAAGACAAGAATCATAACTAATTACATCATATATAAAAACTAGCTAAAATAATTTTTGGGACGATAATCCAAAGTATATAAATAGAAAATACACTGGGATTATGAAACCTATGAGACATCACTCATACCTTTGAGATATTCTCGACAGACACTTACACATAAGTACTACTCCAAGAATATTATCTCCTCGATGACCACGTCAAAAAAAATGGAACATGGACACACCAAACAAAGTCAACTATCAAAGATTGTCATAGGTACAATCATCCCATAACAAAATAAGTACAACCCCCAAAAGAAAGACAATAAGGCCCTATACAACAAAAACTAATATGATCATTCACTAGCAACTACAATAATAATGGTGACCTCTACACACTCCACAAGTTCCATCTGATGCAGTATCTCTCTTCGAAGTAACTTTTTCCTCCTCATCATCCATGGAGGGATCAGTCTCCTCATAGGTTAGGTCGACCCATAAGATAAGTGGCTTCAACGACTTAGGAATCTCAAAACAGCTCACTACCAAAAGTGGGAGCTCTGACTTGACCCGTATATGTAGCCCTTATTGAGATGGGATCGTATGCCCAAGCAGTCGTCGAGTCAGTCTTGGAAGTCTAACGACGTTTCCGTCGTCAAGGTAATAGTCGGTGGAACAAACTGATGTATCATATGAAGGCAAAATCCAATTTGCACAATAACGTAAAAGGCCACCAACCGAAATTAACAAATAACATTTAACAATTACATCATAAAAACAAACAATAATACTTAGCAATTACTGCATGATAACAAATAATAACATAATATGTATATATAAATATTATATTATAATAAACATGATTCGCGTGTCAAACACCTTAATGCAATGCTTATATGTCGATGCACATGATTCTAGAATTTTCAAACCCTCATCGAGTGACATAAATCATAAATGTATCGCCTCTCACATACTAGTACTAATTACCAAGGTGCCATCTATCATAGATCAACATAATTTACTAGAGTGTAGTATATCACATACCTACACGACAAATAAATCTTCGTAAGGATAAGATAGACCAATCAACTCATGGAACCATCATGTGGCCCATCACAGTCACCACTAACTTCATGACCCATCACAATCACCACTAACACTATGACTCATCATGTTCACCACTAATTATGAAATGCATGAGCATATTCTGACTTTTTCACAACAATCATTATGTAAATGTAGCTATTAAAAGACTCCTCATTTAATACTCATTATACACTAATAATTTTTCATACTTTTCACATAGCATACTTAAGACATATTATCCTCCATAAAATTTATTACATGTAGCAACACGTATTATCATTCAAGAATGCATCATCACATCAATATTAATCATCACATATTCACACATCAATCATACATAAATCACACATATAAGCTCCCTATGTGCAAACTATAAATTTGGAAGAAGCCCTTACCTTAGTTATAGTTTTTTCAACAATTATCACTAAGAAAACGCATAAACTAAGAAAAATCATTTTTCTTTAATCAACATGACAACATTAATATATCAGAGTCCTCCCCACTGCTAACTTGATGTCAACGGTCTCGATTCCTTTTCCAGACTCAAGGAGCTAACTACATAAACATAAATATTTATAACAATTGTTTCACAACTAAAATTTAACCAACCACAACAAAATTCTAAAATTATATCTTTTTATCACACCAAACTTTTAAAACCAATACATCATTTAGTTAAAAATAAATAAATTGAATATAATCCAAATCACACATACTCACACTCGACTATTAAAGCACCGAAATTTTAAATTAATAAAGTACTCTAAATTTTTTCTTTTTAAACTCAGTTCAAGAGTAATTAAAAGAGTAACATTTTAATTTCAATCTAACTTTTTGCTCAAACTCTTTAACTTACAAGCACTGTCTTGTAGAAGAGAGTAACTTCCCTTGTAATACTTTTTGAATGGAGGCTTTGATCTAAGTGTAAAATGAAGTTTTTATTTTTGTTTTTCAAGCACCAAGTACACTATTATTATTTTTTGAATAAGGGAGAAGAATAGGAAAGGGGAAGCGAGACTAAGGGTGGAGTGGAATAAAAATATATACTCTCGTCATAAGTCAATTGACAAGTGAATTTATCAACAACAAGTGGTATTTTAAAATTTTGTTCAGAAATAAATCTTTTGTATCTTAGTTAAATTATACTCTAATAAATAATTTTAAGCGGTTATCTTAAAAAATATATTACTAACTTTAACCATATTATATGACACCCGTTAAAATACGGTTACATATAATTAATTATGCAAAATTAATATTAACTTAAATATATTTATTTCTCCTTATTATTAGATATGCATAAAAATTATGTTTTTAATGTAATTTTGAAATAAATGTGTGGTTAAGAAAGAGAGGAAAAAAAGATTTTTTAATTAATGTGCTTGACAAAAGTGTGATCTTGCTCCTACATATCTCCCGGTGCAATGTAGAAATCAAAGTTACATAGTTCTTGAGTATAAAATGTGGATGTGTTGATTGCTTTTAAAGAAATTGTATTTTGCTGTTGATAAAAAAAAATAGTTGTTTTGATGGAGAAAAAAACAGTTTGTTTGATTTGAATATTTATTTTAAAAAAAAAATGAGTTTTAAGACTATCAAATTGTACAACTCGTATCTTAAAAACTCAAGAAGTTAAAAGATGTCTCATTTAGTTAATCCGTTTATAAGAATATATATATATATATATATATATATATATATATATAATTTTATTTTATTATTTTACGTTTTAAAATTGAGTTTTAAAGCCACCGAGTGATATAACTTGTGTCTTAACAACTCAAAAATTTAAAATATGTGATATCGAATATTTATTTATTGTGAATTTTTTTTTTTAAAAAAATACACAGAGAGAAATGAGTTTTATTGTTAAGAGAGAGAGTGAGAGAGAACAAACACACAAAAACCAGTCATGAAAGGGGAGTTTTCCGCAGTGGTAGTTCGTCGAGGTCGAAGTTGACAGTGGTGGTTGAGTGAATGCTCTAACGGTAGCGCCCATGGTGGTGGTTCGCCGAAGATCAAAGTTGACAAAGGTCTCTGTGCGGATACTCTGACGGTAGTGCTGATGGTGGTGATTTGCGGAGGTCGATTTGATGATGTTTTCTTAAGAGATTTGCAAAGGATGATGGCGATGGTGATGTGTGGCTCATGCTCTCTCTTACTCTACATTTTTATTTAGGTGTTTTTCATTTGATTTTTGTTGCTTGTGTTATTAAAAAGGGTTTTGATTTGTTTATGGTTATCAATTGATTTGATGAAGAAGATGATGGTTTTCTTTGTTGATCTTAGAAACAAAGAAGAACTCTCTTTTATCTATTCTGATTTTTTTAGGAAAATAAAACTCATTTGATTTTTCTTTGTTGAGTTCTTGTTTTTCATTGTATAAATTATGGAGCGACAAGTGAAGATGAGACTTCTATTTTTTGATGGAGTGCAAATTTGATGAAGATGAGATTTCTACTTTTTTATGAAGTGCAAAGTTGGTGAAGATTTAAAAAGAGGGAAACATGGAAGCTTAAAATGTGGAGGTAGACTTGTACTATTTCTACAAAAGATATTAATTTTATTTGTTTGTTAGTTATTGTTATTTGATTTATTTATTTTTCTTTAATATTTTTATGATATAAATTGGATACTTTATTAAAATATCGATAAAAATATGAGCTAAATTATTGGAATAGTTTTATGAGTTTAATTTTAATTTTTTTTGTAATTTTTTTACTACAATAAAATGTGATCGTAAATATAAAATTAAACCCACTCGTAATTTTTTTTAAAATGATCGGATAAAATTGAGTACTATACTCATAAAAAGTTAATTTTTTGAAGAAAAAAAAGATGAAGCGTACATAAAGCGAACACCGTTGAAAACAACATAAGGTTGAGGCCCTCGCAACAAACCTTAGATACAACCCTCTTTGATTTGAATTTTCAGAATATTTTTCAGGACTCAAGCTCTCATCAAATTCACATGTCAGAATGTTTCCCAAGGCTAAGGCACACATAAATGATTTTAGAAGTAAAAAAAAATTTATATTAAATTCATATCAAAATAATTGGATTATTCAATTTTATTTAATAAAATATATAGTAAAAATTCATTTAAATTTAATTATATAAAATTAATTTTGGTAAATTTTTTATTAAATATTTATTTTAAATATAATTGAATAATTATAAAATTTTATTTTACATTTATTTATGTAATTAAATAAATTATTTTCAATTCATATAAAATTGGATAAATTTCATTTTCATTTTCAATAAAAATTGATTTTTTTTAATTATTTAAATTATTTTCTATATTATTTATATTTAAATTAGAATTGAATTATTTAAAATGATTAATTAGGTATAAATAAATTTGAAAATAAAGCTAAATAATAAAAAATTATATTAAGTATAAAAATATGAAATATTAGTTTAATGAATTAATGAC
>JBBPBS010000529.1:677658-701286 GCA_037974835.1 Cicer judaicum | reverse complement strand
AAATAAATAAAAAATAAATAAAATAAAAGATTGAAGTGTTACTTAAAATTAAATCAAAAGACCATGAGCAATTATATCTATATTAAATCAAAAGACCATAATTATTTGGTGTGGATTCTAAATAACTTAAACAATTAGAGTTATTTGAAGAAAAAAAATGTTATTGCATTGTTACTTCATTTGTGAAAAAAAATTAATATATCATTTAAATTGTTTTTTACAAGTATTATTTTAAATTTGTATCAAATTCTTATTTGCATTTTCACATTCTCCAAGTTAAGTTAGTGCCCTGATTAATTTCTTACAAGTAGTTTAAATAACATGAGTTATAATAAGAATAAACTTACTTATTAATAAAGCACTAATGAAATTATTTTCTCCGGCTACTATGAACACAATCTTAGTAGAAACAAAATGTATCACTCTGCCCGAAAACTGGATTAGCTACATATGTAGTGCTATTTAAATGTCACAATTAACACAAGAGTCTTGATGCTTGAAATCTTCAAATGATCCAACATCTTGCTGGAGCCTTATTGTTATCATCCTAATAACATAATTAAAAATGTCAAAGTAATCTAAATCTTTCTTTGATTATATCCTTTTGCCACCAACTTTGTTTTTTAATCTCTCAATTGTCCCATCTTACATTGTCACTGTTTTGTATACCCATTTGCACCATATGGGTTTAAATCCATGTGGTAAAGTAACAAGTTTCCATGTATTGTTGGATTAGAGAACTTCTAATTCTACAATCATGGCTTGCTTCTAGTGATGGTGTAAACTAGCTTCATCATATGAACAAGGCTGTCTCTCATTGGATAAAGAAACACTGAATTCTCTTCATGCACTAGAAAATTGAAGTATGACATATAGTTGGATATATGATAAGGTGTTGTTGTTGAGGAAAAATCCTAAATCAACTGTCTTGAAGATAAATAAACAAGTTAATTAAACTCTAATCATGATTTTGACTGTGATGATGTTTATCTTGTGTTCTTGAGTGTTTAATTCAAAGATAGGAGATCAAATACATTCATACAACAATCAACAATCACATTATGATCTAAATCAAAGAAACGTCATACCTTAACTAAACTGGAAACTAATCAAGATCATTCTAGTTTATAAAAGTATCATTCTAGGTCATCAAGATCATTTTGGGTAATCAATATCATTCTGATTTATAAAAGTATCATTTTGGTTTATCAAGATCATTCTAGTTTTTTCAAGATCATTTTGGTTAGTTCATTTTAAAGTTAGAAGTAGAATGAATTATTCTCCATAATTTGGATATTAAGATAGAAGAATATCAAGACTACTCAAAACAGTACTCAAGTCCAAAGTCTAGCTAAAGGCCAAAAGAAACAAAAACAACATCAAGATCAATAACTAGATCAATCTCCAGATTGATGAACTATGAACAAATACAACTATGACAACAGAAATGAAAGGACATTGTTGTGCATCTTTTGCAGAAAGCTCAACATGTCTCTGAGACAAAGAACTGAACTAGATAGCTGCTAAATCCTTTAGCCATATATTTCCATTCAACCCAAAACCAAGAACATTCTAGATTAAATAGCGCACATGTCTATTAAATATCACATTGACATATGTTTGTCTTTAGGTTTAGTAACAGCTATAATAAGTCATTTCTAACCTTCTCCATGCCTATAAAAGAAACATCAAGGTTAAGACAATAACAAGAGTTTTTAGTGCAATCATTTCATCACTAAAATAATCATGCTCGAGTCATTTCTAACCTTCTCCATGCCTATAAAGAAGCAAAAACTCCAGCTCTCTTTCTATATTCAAGGATATCTTTATTGAGTTATTACTGATAATCAATCTCAAGCAAGTATTGGGTAGAAACTCATTTTGAAAGGATATCTTTATTGGGTTATCTCTATAATAATCTCATTTTAAAACTCAATTCTATTTCTAAAGATAGTTTGAGTATATTGTAAAAATCATTTTAGTGATTATACATTACCTTGTAAAAATCCTTTATGCAATTAAAGGTAACTGTAGAAACTCTTTCAGGTTTAAAAAGGTGAATGATGTAATTGATCGATAGTGAAAACAAGAACGTTCTTGTGTGAAGCACATTAGTGGGAAAACTCATAAATTGTGAGGACTGGATGTAGCCACATTGGATGAACTAGGATACATCATTGTGTGATTTTCTTATTCTTATCATTTATTATTTCTCACTCACTAAACACTGATCACATAAAAAAATTGTTTCATTTATTTTTTAACTAACCAAGAATGTTCTAGAATTTTATGTGTAACCAAGAGGGCTTGGAGATTTGTTAGACAAAAGAGGTGTAGACATCCTATTTATCAAATGAAAAGTATGTTCAATAGCATAAGACCAAAAAATGTTTAGGTAAATTGGATTGAAATAATAAACTATGAGCTACACCAAGAATGTGTTGGTGTTTTCTTTCAACTCTTCTATTTTGTTGAGGAGTTTGTACACAACTTGTCAGGTGGATTATTCCTCTTGATGAGTAAAATTATGGACACATGAATTCCACACCATTATCATTGCAAAAAAAAATGTAGATTAGCATTATATTGTGTTGAAATCATAGTAACATAATTCTGAATATGTTGTCTACACAACAAGAAAAGGGGGCTTTTTGGCCCTCACAAAGGGAAAAAAACAGCCACAAAGGTGGCTTTTGTGAGGGCTTTTGGCAGCCACAAAGAAGCTGGTCACAAAATTTTGTGAGGGCTTTTGCAGCCACAAAGGAGCTGAAACACGTTGGCTTTTGTGAGGGCTTTTGCAGCCACAAAATTCAGGCATTTGTGAGGGCTTTTGCAGCCACAAAAGTCTGCCTTTGTGAGGGCATAGGCCGCCACAAAGGACATGCTGAATTTGCCTGATCCAGCTTTTGTGAGGGCATAGGCCGCCACAAAAGCCAAGCTGACTGGGCATTTGTGAGGGCAAAGGCCGCCACAAAATCCATGTTGAATTGCTGACTTGGCATTTGTGAGGGCATAGGCCGCCACAAATGCCAACGGAATTAAAAAATTAAATTTTAATTCCAAATTAATAGTTTATTAAATTATTATATATAATAAATTAATATAATTATAATATTAAAATTTAAATTATAATTAAATTAAATTTGAAATATAATGTAATTATAAATTAAATTTAATATATATATATATAATAAATTAATCTTAATATAATTAAAAATTTAAAATAAAGATTAATAATTAAATTAAAGATTAATTTAAATAATAAAATACTAAGAATAAAATATTTAAATTAATAAAAAACTATTTAAATTATTAATAATAAAATATTTAAAATTTTATTTATTAATAATAAATTTATAATTATAATTAAACATTAATTTAAATTAATGTAAATTATAAATAAATTATTTAACTGGATTTTGTGTAGAGAGAAATTTTGTGTAGAGAGAAGGAGGAGAGAATAGTTAGAATGAAGATTTAGAGAGAAGTTGGATGTGAAAAAATGAAGGAGGGGAGAAAAATATATATAGGGTCCACCTTGGGCATTTGTGGCGGCCAAAGCAGCCACAAAATCCAGCTTTAATGCCATTTGTGACGGCCTAAGCGGCCACAAAATCCAGCTGGATTTAGGCGTCCTTTGTGACGGCCTTTGCAGCCACAAACGCCACGTGCACAATCCTTTGTGAGGGCATAGGCCGCCACAAACTCCCTAGTCATGTCATTCCTTTGTGACGGATTTGGCCCTCACAAAATTCATTTTTTGTGGCTGTAAAAGCCCTCACAAAATCCTTAAATATTTAACTGAATTTTGTGGCTGCCTAAGCCCTCACAAAATCACAATGTTGTGATTTTGTGAGGGCTTAGGCAGCCACAAAATCCAGTTAAATATTTAAGAATTTGTGAGGGCTTTTTCAGCCACAAAAAGAGACCAATTTTAATTTTGGCCTTTGTGAGGGCTTTTTCGGTCACTAATTTGTGAGGGTTTTATTCGGCCACAAAATATTTATAAAGTTGGCCACAAAATAGAGAAATTCTTGTAGTGCTAGTTTCATACTTATGGACTATGAATTGACTTGACATTAAAGGATCCCAAATATCAACATGTACTAAATAAAAAGAAGCAGAAGTATTGTGAATAAGTATCATAATAAGGCAATATCTTTTGTTTAGAAAAATGAAATATATCAAAAATGTGTTTATTACAATTGATAAAAGGAAAATATCTACTTAAAGTGTCAATGCATTTATCAGAAGTATACCCTATTCTAAAGTGCCGAAGGGCATAAGAAGGACTGGTCCTAATGCTATTTGTGCTATTTTCATGAGTGTTGATACTTCTAATTTCTGAATCTTGAAGATAGCATAACTCATTTAAGAGATCAATGCCAATCTTCTCCATTGTCCTTATATCATGTACAACACAACTATTACTAGGAAAAACAACAAAACAATGTAAAGATTTACACAAGATTGATATTGAAATCAAGATAAATGAAAAATGAGATAAATATAAAACATTTTCAATTTTTAACTTATTTATACAATTAATGGTGCCAACATAATTAGAAATAGAAGTATTTGCATTTGACAATTTAATTGTTATTGGCTTCATTTTGAAAATTTCATGATAATATGTTAATTTAAAACAAACATGATGAGTTGCCCTTGAAAATGTTTACCTAGTGCTTTTGAAGGAGAAAGGCCAACCTGTGATGAAGAACTAACATGTTTTTTTTGAATGACTTGTTTCAAGGCTTGCTTGTTGAATTAGTGACATAATGAGCTAATCTTGAGTAAAATGTGTTTAGTCCTTGGTATTATCACTTTGCTCAAATCCTCATCATCAATTTTATCATCATCTTATTGACCACATGCATTTATTGAAAAAATTTACAATCATGGACTTTGGTGGAAAACCATATTTCCTATAGCAAATGTTCATAGTGTTTCCTATTTTCCCACAATATATACATAACTTTGAATTAATTTTTCTTTTTCTGTAAATATTTTCTCACCTCCAAATTTTTGCTTTCTATATTTCCAATTGTAGTCTCTGCCATATCTGTCTTTCTTGTTGCATTACAAGTGAAAAAACTTTATTTATGTTAGGTAATGGCTCTTAGGGAACACCTGAGATTTAACTGTCTTAATTAGTATATTTAGTTGTAGCACATGCATAGAGAAATGGTGGCCTAAGATTTTCTAATTCCTCCCATATAAAGGTCAATGTTATAAAAAAACTCAAATACAAAGGTGTTATCTTGTCTCAAATACAAATGATAATTGTTACCATTAAGGAATGATGTTATTGTGACTGAAAAAGACCCCTTACTTGGATGAATTTGAATTTAATAAGGACTTGCATTATTCTGGTTATGATCAAGATTGTTGTAGTTGTTGTTATTCCTACCCATGATGAAGAGAAAAAAAACTCTAGAACCAAAGCTCTGATTACCATATAAGAAAATTATACAAATATATTTACTATATATATCTCATTATTTTATTGAATTATAAAAAAAAATCATAACACATGATAAGATAAAGTGATTGTTATCATCCAAAGGCTAAAACAGTTATAACTAATAACTAACTCGATTGACTAATGGATAACAAACAGAAACAAGTCAACTGGCTTGGAAGGCTGAGGAACTAGTGTCTGCTGGCTGACACTATGACTGACTGACTCGAGGTTGGCATACAAGCTAATGGAGGCTTGTATCATAGATTAGCTGGTAGGGAGATGGTTGGAAGATACAAGTTCATGATTAACTGACTGAGTTAGCACTGTTTCATGTATGGATAATAGTATTAGTGCAAGTTTATGTGAAGACAATGGAGCTAACTCACCCTTACAAGGACTTACATATCTTCTAATATAAGATAATAAACAAAACAAAAAGAATGAACAAGAAATGACAAATAACAATAGATAAGCATTTTAATACAACAATACAATAAATAGACAATATATTTGATTCAATTTTGATGTATTCATTCATCATATGATAAACATTAAAGCCTAAGTTATCATCCAAATCAGATTATGCATATTTGAGACTGATAAAAATGTTTGTGCAGGTCAATCTTTGAATCTCAAGAGGTTGTTCTTCAACATCCTAGTTTTCTACCCCCAAGAGTTCTACATACACCTCATTCCAACTATTATCTTTTGCCTGTTAAATCTGCAATAATTTCATCCAAAAAAAATAGCGATGACAAACTTAATAGAAATAGGCCCATTATTTTAATTTGTCACATGGGTTAAATGAAGTTCACAATCTAATGTTTTTTTTACCCAAGTTTCCTTCAGCCAAAAGTCAAAGTTTTATCCTCCAAACTATTCTATTTAACGAATTAATCTCTCTCGACAAATGTTTCTTATATGCAACAATTATAGATTGAAATCATAATCACATGTTTAAGGAATTATTCTCATATATATATATATAGAACTATCACGAGGGGATTATTCACATCTATGAATCTGAACTTGGATATGAATAAGGAATAAAATGGAAGTGCCTTTGTAGAAAAGCATTGTTGTAAACATTTGTCCTACCATTCTACATAAGCATATGGACAATTACATCATGACACATCCATGTGTGCAATTTTCTTGAATAATATTATTAGGTGATTTAAAGGAATGAATGAGTTTTTTTAAAATTTCATAGTTGCCTTTGTCCCCTTGAGTGTTAGAGATTAAAAACAAAGGAGAAGAAAATGGCAACAAGTGATGGAATTAAGAAGGTTTGTTTAACTGGTGTAGGAGGCTTTGTAGCATCATGGCTTGTGAAGGTTCTACTTTCCAAAGGTTACTCTGTTCATGGAACTGTTAGACAACCTGGTATTATTTCTCATGTTATCATCCTTTCTATAAACTTTAATATGTCATCGAGTGATTCTCACTTTGCCTTCTTGATTTTCATCTTATTAATTAATGCCATCAAACTTGTTCCAAATTCATTTTAGTATTTGTGTATAATTGTGATTTCGTTGCATCATGTTCATGGTGAATTATATGATATGAAACTGCAGGTGGAAGTGATAGAGCCAACAGTGAAGGGAACTGTTAATGTACTTGAAGCTTGTCTTAAAGCAAAAGTCGAACGCGTTGTCTTTGTATCATCTGCAGCTGTTGTTCTTATGAACCCTAATTTTCCTAAGGGTAAAGTATTGGATGAGTCTTGTTGGTATGACAAAGACTACTGCAAAGAAACCAAGGTATGTAAGATTCTATTACATGTATCTGTACTTAAGATACATGCAACTCGTATCTCAATTCAATACTAACCTAATACGAATCTCTAGTGCGTATATCTATTTAAGAAATAGGTCTTTCAATTTACGATTTGAATCTCACTTCAATAACCATGATCATTAGTCTTATGATATGATAGTAGTGTTTTCGTTTTCATAATTTATACTAATTTATTTCAGATTTTTCAGCTAGATAATATGCTATGATTTAATCATCAAGAATGTTTGTGCTATATCTGTTATGTAAATAAAGTCATATATGTTCCCTATGATCCAGAACTGATATTGTTATTCCAAGACAGAGCAGAAGAGCAGGCCTTGAATTTCGCAAAAGGAACTGGGCTTAGTGTGGTAAGCATTTGTCCTACTCTTGTTTTGGGGCCAATTTTGCAGTCAACCACTAATGCAAGTAGCTTGGTTGTAATCAAACTTTTAAAAGGTATGTCTTATAAAATTCTTATGAATTATGCTATACTAGTTGAAATACCTTTAATTTTGTTTTACTTGATAAACATACATACATACATACATGCATACATACCAACACACATACATACATACATACAGATATATTTAACATTTATGAATCTGTACTTCTTGCATATGGAAAAGGAAAAAAATTAAAGTGCCATTGTAGAAAAGAGTTGGTATTAACATTTGTCCTACCATGTCAAATAAGTATATGGACATTTACATCACATGACCCATATTTTGTAGAATTTTCTTGAATAATATTATTAGGAGATTTAAATTAATGAATGAGTTTTTTTTTTAAGTTTTATAGTTGTGTTTGTCTGCTTGAGAGTAAAAGATTAAGAAAGAGAAAAGAAAATGTCAACAAGTGATGGAATTAAGAAGGTTTGTGTAACTAGTGCAGGAGAATTTATAGCACCATGGCTTGTTAAACTTCTACTTTCCAAAGGTTACTTTGTTCATGGAACTGTTAGATATCATGATATTATTTCTTATTATATTATCATTTCTATAAACATTCAATTGTTTAAGAATATAGTGTACATATCTTAATTATTGAAACAACAATAATTCTTAATCACCCTATTACAATATTTAGCAAGATTTCAATTATATGTACCTTTTATTGTTGGGTGTGTTAGCTAACAACATTATACTTCTGTTCTATAAATTAATTGATAAAAATGAATATATATTATTGATATAATATAACTACTATATCAATAATCAATTGACTTGGAACATAAAACTATATATTGATTTTTAAAAACATCCACTTAAATTAAATAAATTAAAATATACCAACGCACGCACATACATACATATGTATGTAGATACATACATACATATATATATATATATATATATATATATATATATAACATTTATAAATCTGTATTTCTTGCATATGAAAAAGAAAAAAAATTAAACTGCCGTTGTTGAAAAAAATTGCTATAAACATTTGTCCTACCATGTCAAATAAGCATATGGACATTTACATCACATGACCCATATATGTGTAGAATTTTCTTGAATAATATTATTAGGTGATTTAAATTAATGAATGAGTTTTTATTTTTTATTTTCTTATGTTTTATAGTTGTGTTTTTCCGCTTGAGATTAAAAGATTAAGAAAGAGAATATAAAATGTCAACAAGTGATGGAATTAAGAAAGTTTCTGTAACTAGTGCAGGAGAATTTATAGCATCATGGTTTGTTAAGCTTCTACTTTTCAAAGGTTACTTTGTTCATGGAACTGTTAGACATCTTGATACTATTTCTCATCTTATCATCATTTCTATAAACATTCAATTGTTTTAGAATATAGTGTACATATCTTAGTTATTGAAACAATATTTTAATACATTCATTAGTTCGTTTCTATTTTTATACAAAAATTCGTTACTTTATTTACAAAAACCAAACTATAAAATATTATAAATATCGAAACTTTATCACAAATTTGGACAATAACAATATTTCTTAATCACCCTATTACAATATTTAGCACTACATGAGATTTCAATTATATGTGTCTTTTATTGTCGAGTGTGTTTGCTAACAACATTATACTTTTTTTCTATAAATTAATTGATATTATATATTATTGATATAACTACTATATATTGATTTTTAAAAACATTCACTTAAATTAAATAATTTAAAATATACCAACGCACATACATACATATATATATATATATATATATATATATATATATATATATATATATTTAACATTTATGAATCTATACTTCTTGCATATGAAAAAGGAAAAAAAATTGAAGTGCCTTTGTAGAAAAGAATTGCTATAAACATTTGTATTATCATGCCAAATCAGTATATGGACATTTACATCACATGACCTATACATATGTAGAATTTTCCTGAATAATATTATTAGATTATTTAAATTAATGAATGAGTTTTTTTTTAACTTTCATAGTTTTGTTTGTTCCCTTGAGAGTAAGAGATTAAAAAAGAGGAGAAGAAAATGTCAACAAGTGATGGAATTAAGAAGGGTTTGTGTAACTAGTGCAGGAGAGTTTGTAGCATCATGACTTGTTAAGCTTCTACTTTTCAAATGTTACTTTGTTTATGGAACTGTTAGAGAACCTGAAACTATTTCTTTCTCATCTTTTCATCATTTCTATAAACTTTCAATTATTTTAGAATATAGTGTACATATCTTAGTTATTGAAACAATATTTTAATACATTTATTAGTTCGTTTCTTTTTTTTTATATAAATATTCATTACTTTATACATTTTTTTTTACAAAAAGAAAACTGGGAAATATTATTAATATCGAATCTTTATCACAAATTGGACAATAACTATATTTCTTAATCACCCCTACTACAATATGTCTACCTGAGTTTTCAATTATATGTGGCTTTTATTGTTGAGTGTGTTTGCTAACAACATTATATTTCTCTTCTATAAATTATATTGATAAAATTGAATATATATTATTGATATAACTACTATATCAAAAATTATTTGACATGGGACATAAAACTATGTATTTATTATTTAAAACATCTACTTAAATTAAATAAATTAAAATATACCGCCGCACGAACGAGTTAATATATATATTTTTATATATATATATATATATATATATATATATATATTTGTTTGATGTATTAAAAAATTGTGATTGATTGTCATTATAATGCAAATATTGTAATATATTTATTTATTGTTCTCATAGAACTATCACGAGGAACTATTAAATTATTCAACATTTATGAATTTGTTTTTCTTGCATATGAAAAAGGAAAAAAAAAATTGAAGTGTTGTTATAGAAAAGAATTGCTATAAACATTAGTCCTACCATGCCTCATGAATGATATAAACCTAAAATAAAATGAATTAAATAAACAGTTAAAAATTATAACATTGAATTTATTTCTGACTTGCATAGAACAAAATAAGGGTAAATAGCATTTGCGGCCCCTTAACTTAATTTTAGTTAACATTGAGTCTTTTATCTAATTTTTCTTTTTAATTTGGTAATTTATTTTAATTTTAAGTGACAATTGGATCTTATATACTTTAAAATATCAACAATATTATCTTTCTTTCTTTTTTTTTTACTAAAATTCAAAAAATTCAACAAAATTTTCAAATAAAATACATAAAATTATTGATCATTTTTAATATAATATAAATTTTATCAAATGTATAGATCAAATATTGAAATAAACTAAAAAAAGAAAGTAGTTTGTGTAATGTAGTGATATGGGTTGGTGGGATCCACTAGTTTGTGTTTTTGATTTCATTTAATTATCTAATATTGTGTGATAAATTGATATATGCAATGAAAAGTCTACTAGATTTCACTATTTTTTTTTCTCTCCCAAGCAATCTTACAAAAGTTTATCTCCTGTGTGAGTAGTCCTTTTGGTATCTATGTGGAAGCCAACCTCTTCTTATTCTAATTCATTCATCACCAAGACCTTGAAAGGGTTTTCAAGCAAGGGTTGTGGTTGTTTGACGACCATACATTTAATGTCGAACTTCTAGAGTAAAGTATGGGTGGACAACGAATCGGGTAGTGCAGGTTCGGGTCCAAAAATCCTAACCAACCCAAACTGCAGTTGAAAAATACAGAACCATTTATACCCTATAAAGAACTTGGTTAGGCAAATAACGAGTTGATAGGTGATTTCATACATGTTTGCTTTTTTTGGCCATTTATTTTTTTGGCTGATTTATTTTGTTGGTCCATTCATTTTTAGGTAATTTTTAAAGTAAAAAGTCATTTTTTTTTGTTTTTATTTTTTTTACAAACTTTCTATTTTTTTAACTATTCTAAATTTTTCCTTTAAAATTGAACAATTTTGTCCCAATTTCCTTTTAAAATGAGAATTCCATAGCTATAATTTTTATATGTTATAGATAAAAATAACCATTAAAGCAATATTAGTATATACTTAGTTAATTTATAGGTTGAGATGCAAACATGTTTATAAAATCTAAATATCATGTGAAATATAAACTTAATATACGTTGTTCATTCATGTTTATAAAATCTAAATATCTAATGAAATATAAACTTAATGCACACTATCCATATAACAAATCAATAAAAATAACACCATGTTTGATTTGCATTATGACATATATAATCTTGTTTAGTGTCCAATATAAAAAAACTAAATATACATTTGTCATCTTTATTGGCGAATATGAGAAATTGTATAGAAATTAATTAATAATCACTAATTAGAGTACAAAATGATTATGTAACGAACTTAATATAGCTATCTTATTCTTCGCATTCAAACTCAATGGATGATTATAAAACAAGCCGCCACAATTGTTCTCGAGGCTTAGAGCTGAACAGAACAACATACTGCAGTAATATAAAATAGCATCAATCCAACACCAACAAAGTATCAAAGCAATAGTTAGAAATCATTAATTATTAGTTATTTTTATAAATGCAAAAAATAAGCAAGTCAATTGAAAAAAAAAATGTAATATAAATATATGAATAGTACATTTGTTTTCTTTCAACAAAATTTTAAAACATTAAATCTACAAAACAATCACTCATTAACACTTAAAAAAACATACAAAAACATATAATAACATAAACATAACATAAGTAAAGAAAAAACCTTCCAGATCATTTAAATGAAACAAAAAATATAAAAAAGTTAATCATTTAAATTAAAATTGATAAATCTAACAAATAACAACAATAAATATATTAAGATTTAATTTACTCCTCAAATATGTGAAAAATACATAAACAGATCCATGCAAAACACTAAACAAAGATAATGAAATAAAAATTAGAAAAAAGGTAATCATATATATTAAAATCAATAAATTAAAAAGTTAAAATAAATGTATTAAGATTGTGTATCATCTCTAAAATTTGAAAAATGCATAAATCTACTTCGAGTATTTTGCGATAAATACACAAACTCATTGTATCTTTAGTGATGACAACAACTTCCTCGCGGCTCATTTCACTAAAGTTACATTTCACAAACTCATTTCACAAACTCATTCTAAATAATCGTGTACTCTATGCACCCTGAAAAATCTTCAAGTCCCGATGGTCTCAATCCTAGTTTCTACAGCAAATTATGGCAAATCATTGGAGGAAACATCTACTTGGCTTGTTGTTCTTGGCTCAACGATAGGGTTTTACCTAAAGGCCTCAACAACACATATATAACTTTCATTTCTAAAGTTGATAAGTCACAAAGTATGAGAGACTTGCACCCTATCTCTCTCTGCAATGACTACAAAATCATCTCCAAAGTCTTAGCGAACATGCACAACCACATGCTCCCTAAATCAAAATTAGATATTAAATTATCAAAAGTTACAATCTTTTTCAAGAGTTGTTATCTTTTACCAATTGGTATAAGTTGAAGAGTTGTTATCTTTCACCAATTGATATTAGTATGTCTATAAATAGAGATATTTTAGCATAAGTTGTTTGCTTTGGAGCTGACACATGGTTCCATGATAGCACAGGGATAATTGTTTTAGCATAAACAACTTTGTTTCCTTTCATAGGTACCGTGGTAGAAAGTGAAACCACTATTTTTCTCGTTTCCATCCAGCTTGCGAACGACCATATTCAGCAAAATTATAAAATAAAAAGTATGTATGTAAGAGGAAGCTAAATTTAAAACTCAATAAATATTTATAGAAAAAGAGAAAGAAAAAACTGATCAATGTAATCTTAATAGAAAATATAAACATATAAATTTCAATAGAAAAAATGGATACTACCACAAACAAATCTAAATCAAAATTAGAAATCATTGGGTTTAATGGTAATGGGTTAATGGGCTAGGCTAGGTGTGATGGGTGTTCTTTAAAAAGAAAAATGTGATGGTGCAAGTGTCAAACATCAACCGTAAGATAGTTGAATTAATATTTAAATTTAAATTAAAATTAAAATTACGTGCAAAAGATAAAAGCTAAATTTGTGAGCTCAAATATAGGTTGCTTATCCTGTAGTTACTATTGAAGTAAAATTTATTGATGTTTCTTTTAAATTAATTAAACGCTAACGCTATGTGGCAATCTGCAACCACAAAAAAAGTAATTTAAAGAATCTAAAAAAATTCTTTTATTAGAGATGTTTTAAGTTAAACTAAACTTTTTAAGAAAAACAAGTAGAGTTTAATTTTATTAATTTTTTTCTTAGTTTGATTGGAATTATCTTTACCTTAATATGTGACATTATAACTTTTTGATTAGTGTAAAAGACGTTGAGAGAAAATAATTCAATAAGATACAAAACAAAAGAAATAGAATGGATTTGCATTCATTATTGAGATATTACTTTGTATTGAAAATAATATTTATATTTTCAAATGAATATTTTTATATTTAGTTTCTTAACAAATGTTTCATGTTATCATTTGCTATTATATTTGGATTTTTTACATTTAAAACTATTTGGTTTTCAAACTTTATATGTGAATTTTCTATATTTAAAAATTTTTAGATTTAGATTCTTAACATACATATTTGATTAAAAAAATTCAATTTCAAGATATTATGAGTTAATTGCAGTTTTAATTCATCTATTTATACTGATTCACAAAATTGGTCATTCTATTTTAACATTCGACAGTTTTAATCGATTGCTCTAATTTTTTAACTAAAAAATGATGACATGACATATGATACAATGATATAGAGTGCTTAACACCCATAAAATTGAAATAAAACGACGTGATAACTTAAATTTCAACTTCAGAAGTTTTTCATATTTTAATTCAATTAATGATATATGAATAATTAATGCATCTAAATGGCTCTATATCATAGAATTGTATCTCATGTTTCTAACACCCCAAATTTTATAATAAACTATTTTATTAATTAAATTGAATCTTAATAATTAATTTGATGTTAAAATTATTTTATAATATAAGTTGATAAATTTTGGAATTAATTTTCGTTATATGTGTGTTTTCTACAATGTGCTAGTTTTATACATATTTGTCTAAATGAGTGATGTAAATAATAAATGTTATATTTTTATTATTTTATATATTTTCTAAAATATAATAGTATATCAGTTTAAATATTTTAAAGAATAAGATTTAGGCGATTTTATGTGTATATGTGAGTTTTGATAATTAATATCATATTTTCTTATGTTTTGACTAATATTAAATATGCATTTAATTATATTTAATTATTTCTAAAGATATTTTATTTTAATTATTTATTTTATAAATAGTTATCTTGAGATAGTAGTAATATTGTGTTTGATTTTCTTTATTTTTATATATTTATTATGATTTAGTTATTAATATAAAATATTGTTGTTATATTTATTTATTTTATAATTTTGACTATTTTCTAATGATATATTATTATATCTTCAAAAAATAACTTTGGTAGTTGTTTGTTTTATTAAAATTAAAAATTAAAAAAAGATGAAAAATGTATTTCATGGGTCAAGCCCAAGTAAAACCTAATTAAAGAATAAAACAAAAAGAAAATAGAGGAAGAGAAAGGTATGCACCCGGAAGAATTGGAGAAAAATAGAAGAAAATTGATACCAGCGATATAATTGTCTTAGAAATTTTTTTCCGCTTCCGTCCAAATTTTAGTATGTTATTTTATATATTTAGTTAGTCAATTAAACACATTTTTCCAGATTTTTAACTATCTCAATTTCTCTATAAAATACCAAACTTCTCCGTTTATAGAATTTATTATTTTGCATCGTCCTTCTTCACTGTAAGTCTGATTTGAGTGAGACCAACACCAAAACGATATGTGAAAGTGGCTAAATTATTCACTGATTGGTTTTATAATTTTTATGATAATTTTCCTTGGCTGAATTTCGAATATAGTTTTTAGAGTATCTTCTCATAATTTATTTTTGACGTTTATCCATAAATTGTCAAGTTAAATTGATTGAATAACAAAGGTTGTTTGCTCGGGGAATTTTATTCGTGTGTGAAATAAGTTTCTTCAACTGCTTCTAAATTGAGAGTACATATGATTCTCTCACTTACCCCTAAAATATATTTTAACTTTTATATGTGTCTTTTATTGTTGGGTGTGTTTGCTACCAACATTATACTTCTTTTCTAAAAATTATATTTGATAAAATTGAATATATATTATTGATATAACTACTATATCAATAATCATTTGACTTAGGACATAAAATTATATACTGATTTTTTAAAACATCCACTTAAATTAAATAAATTAAAATATACCGGCGCAAAGCACGAGATAATATATATATATATATATATATATATATATATATATTTTATGTATTAAAAAATTATGATTGATTGTCATTATCATACAAATATTTTAATATATTTATTTATTGTTCTCATAGAACTATCACGAGGGACTATTAAATTATTTAGCATTTATGAATATATACTTCTTGCATATGACAAAAGAAAAACATTGAAGTATCGTTGTAGAAAAGAATTGCTATAAACATTTGTCCTACCTTGCCAAATAAGCATTTGGACAATTATATTACATGACCCATACATGTGTAGAATTTTCCTGAAAAATATTATTAGGTGATTTAAGTTTCATAGTTGTCTTTGTCCCCTTGAGAGTTAGAGATTAAAAAAGAGGAGAAGAAAATGTCAACAAGTGATGGAATTAAGAAAGTTTGTGTAACTGGTGCAGGAGGGTTTGTAGCATCATGGCTTGTTAAGCTTTTACTTTTCAAAGGTTACTTTGTTCATGGAACTCTTAGACAACCTGGTACTATTTCTCATCTTATCATCATTTCTATAAATTTTCAATTATTTTAGAATATAGTGTACATATCTTAGTTATTGAAACAATATTTTAATACATTTATTAGTTTGTTTCTTTTTTTATATAAATATTCATTACTTTATACATTAAAAAAAATCTAGAAAATATTATTAATATCGAAACTTTATCACAAATTTAGAAAATAACAATATTTTTTTAATCACCTCTAGTACAATATGAAGCACTAAATGAGTTTTCTTCTTAAGAAATTCCTTGGAGAATACATGTGAATGTGTTTTTTTAATGAGCTAACAAATTCATTATTATGAATAAAACAAAGATTAAGCACATGGTGTGCAGAATCATGCGATATAGATCTAGATCTAGATCTAAATACATTTAAACTTAGAAAATTATTATAAACAAAGCCTAATTTTTTAGTGCATAATTGTATACCTTAATTTAGCACCACCACAGCAACACTTTTGACTAAACCACTATTTTTGGATCAAAAATTGTAAGGGTCTTGTAATTTGAGATTCCAAATTTACGAATATTAAATTACAATTACAAATTGTCTAATGTCTTTCAAAATTTTGTTTCTATTAACTAGTTTTGTTAGAGGTGTTGATGTATCAAATTAAGTGACATTGTGACTTATCCACTTCACATAGAATCTTAAACGCAAATTTTATTTTAGCTAAAAGCTTACATTTTTATGCATTTTTGAGGGTGTATCGGTGTCAAAGAGTAGCTGGTATGACACCAACACATGTGGTTAAATTCCATCACATTCACTTTATCAAATTATTACCGGTGTTTATGTCTCCGTATAAGTGTGTGTCTGGTGTGCGTGTCATTCTTTTGAGATACAATTGTTGTGATTCATTAGAGTGTATCTATGATCAATGCAGGTAGTCAGAAATATGACCACATGCTAAAACTTGAGAGAGCTTATGAAAACCTTACACTCTTCAAAGCAGATATCTTGAATTATGACTCTGTTTACTCTGCAGTTGTCGGATGTAGTGCAGTTTTCCATGTTGCTTGCCCTGTACCCTCAACAGAGTTGCCTAATCCTGAGGTAACCAAAAGTTATTTGAATCTTATCTTGGTGCAAACTTATTCTTTTGGGTCCTCATGCTTCATTTCTCGGGAAAAGGGTGTCAAGTAATATAAGGTTTAGCCGAGAGGTAAATATAGTCTAACAAAAAACTGTTCCAAACAGGATTTGAACTTGAGTTCTCATGAACGATTTGAACTTAACTAAAGGTCATGAACACTTGAGTCCATCCACTTGGTTGTTTGCAGACTAATTTGATATGACATCGAGTGATTCTCATTTTGCCTTCTTGATTTTCAGCTTATTAATCAATTCCCTCAAAATTGTTCCAAATTCATTTTAGTATTTATGTATAATTGTGATTTCATTGCATCATTTTCATGGTGAATTATACGATATGAAACTACAGGTGGAAGTGATTGAGCCAGCAGTGAAGGGAACTGTTAATGTACTTGAAGCTTGTCTTAAAGCAAAAGTCGAACGCGTTGTCTTTGTATCATCTGCAGCTGCTGTTGTTTTGAACCCTAATTTTCCCAAGGATAAAGTATTAGATGAGTCTTGTTGGTCTGACAAAGACTACTGCAAAGAAACCAAGGTCTGTAAGATTCTATTACATGTGTGCATGACATATACTCATCATTAGCAAAGTTATCTGTATCTTAAGATACATGCAACTCGTATCTCAATTCAATACTAACCTGAATCTAATCAATACGAATCTCTAGTGTGTATATCTATTTAAGAAATAGGTCTTTCAATTTACGATTTGAATCTCACTTCGATAACCATGACCATTAGTCTTATGATATGATAATAGTGTTTTCGTTTTCATCATTTATACTAATTTATTTCAGATTTTTCAGTTAGATAATATGCTATGATTTAATCATCAAGAATGTTTGTGCTATATCTGTTATGTAAATAAACTCATATATGTTCCCTATGATCCAGAACTGGTATTGTTATTCCAAGACAGAAGCAGAAGAGCAGGCCTTGAATTTTGCAAACAGAACTGGACTTAGTGTGGTAAGCATTTGTCCTACTCTAGTTTTGGGGCCAATTTTGCAGTCAACCACTAATGCAAGTAGCTTGGTTGTCATCAAACTTTTAAAAGGTATGCCTTATCAAATTCTTATGAATTATGCTATACTAGTTGAAATACCTTAAATTTTGTTTAAATGATAAGCACATAAATTTTGTAAAGTCTTTTGATATTCAAAAGTTTAACTGAGTTGCGTTCTAGAGGTTCATCAGGATCAGGGTAGATGTCAAGGGACTGTTAGAATCATTTTTCATGTTTCTCGTCTTGTCTTTCTTAATTTTATGAATTGAAGGCTATGATTCTTTGGAGAATAAGCATCGTCGGATAGTTGACGTACGAGACCTAGTTGATGCAATACTTTTGGTTTATGAGAAGCACGACATCGTGGAAGGAAGATACATATGCACTTCACACAGTATCACGACACGAGATTTGGCTGAAAAATTGAAGAGTATATATCCAAACTACAAGTACCCTACAAAGTAAAGTTCAACTCCACATTATCTAATAATAGTTTCTTATGCAAGTGGTTTTCCGTTTTGTTGTAAATAGTTGCTTGTATAGATTTCTTAGTTACAAATATCTTATATGAAAATTTTATTTTTGGCAGCTACATTGAAGTGGATAATTCCAAAATGTTGAGCTCAGAGAAACTGGAAAGTTTGGGTTGGAAATACAGGACATTGGAGGAAACACTAATTGATTCAGTTGAGAGCTATAAAGAAGCTGGACTCCTTCAATCAGAATAATTTTAGCTTGTTACATATCTAAATAAGAAATAAATGTGATTAAATATTTAGCATCTCCCTATTGAATTTGTGAGTGTGTTTCTGTTGTAGTATTTGCTTGTGCTATTCAAATAAATGATTACTTTTAAATTTACAATTTCCACAAGACATGTGTTATTAAATAAGTTTCCAGCATAACAAGTAAAAGAAGTTCATTTGCAATAGAGAAGAGCAATTGATCTCAGATAAGTAAAAGCTTTCAAACTCCTTGGGGTGGGTTTAAAAGGTTGTATTTGGAGAACTTTGGAAGAGTTAATATTTAAAAAAAAAAAAAACTAACAAACAACATAATTTTATATAATTATTTTTTATATTGTTTTTTTTAAATCAAATATATGTCAAAATATAGACTTAACTCTTCAAAGTATTTTTAAGTTTATATATTCGATAATTTAAAAAAATTAAAGAAACAACGTGATAAAGATTTTGTTGGGTGGACTCAATCCCCAAGTGGAACTCACCAATTTTATTAATACTATTATAATTATTATTATTATTATTATTATTATTATTATTACTATTATTATTATTGCTCTGTGAAATTGTATTTTAAGTTTGGACATTTATCTGTACAGGTGAGGGCAAAATATTTCATATTATTGAGATAGTTATCTCCAATTATCTCTGATTTTTTTTCAACAAAGTGGTATCTAGAGCTCGATTGATTTGATTTGTGCATTTAAATGGAGGAAGAAAATAAATGTCTGAATATGATTAAACTCAACTCTTCTAATTACACACTTTGGACGACTCTCATAGAAGACATGTTATACAGTAAAGATTTGTATGATCCTATTGAGGGTAACAATGCTAAACACGCAGATAAATTTGACGTTGACTGGAAAAAGATGAATAGAAAGGTAGTGGTGTTGATCAGGAAGTGGTTGGATCTGAATGTATATCCACATATTGAAACTAAAATAGATGCTAACAAGATATGGAAAAAATTAAACGAGTTGTATGAACGAAATAATGTGCAAAATAAAGCATTCTTGATTCGAAAGCTGGTGAATATGAAATACAAAGATGGGGATTCAATGATAGAGCATATGAATATTTTTTAGAATATAGTGAATCAGTTGACAACTGCATCAGTTAAATTAGATGATGAGTTGCAAGCGTTGTTATTATTGGGTTCATTGCCTGATAATAGGGAAGTCCTTGTTGTCACGTTGACCAATTCAGCTCTAAGTGGAAAGTTGAAAATGTCAAAAGTTAAAGAGAGCATGTTGAATGAAGAAGCTCGAAGAAAGGAACGTGGTTTGATTGGTTCTTCCTCAAAGTCAGAAGCACTAGTTGCATAGTCATGGGGAAGAAGTCAATCTAGAAACTTTCATAGACGCGACAACTCTGAAAGTCGACAACTCTAAAAGTCGTAGCAAGTCGAGAACTAGAAAAGAAGTGATATGCTATCATTGTGGCAAAGCAGATCACATAAAAAGAAATTGCAGGTTCCTTAAGAGAGATCAATCAAGGGAAAGAGATGAATACAAAGAGAAGAAAAATGATAAAGATACAACAGTTGCATCTGTTAATAATGTCAACATTGTTTGTGATGATAATTCCATAAACATTGCATGTCAGGATTCAACTTGGATTATTGATTCGGGTTCCTCATATCATGTTACTCATAGACATGATTTGGGTTGAAACTGAGATTGGTTGCAAGCTTCGATTGATTTCCTTGCATGAGAATCACACATTTGATTTGGTAAAGTTTCCTAATGGCAGAAAAGCACTCAAGAACAAAAATGTATTGCATTTGATGAAATACAAAGCAAGATTGGTTGTGAAATATTTTAATTAGAGAAAATGTATTGCCTTTGATGAAATTTTTTCACATGTGGTGAAGATGTACTCTATCCGAGTTGTGCTTGGGTTAGCAGCTAGCTTGAACCTAGAAGTTGAACAACTTGATGTGTAAACTGCATTCCTGCATAGTGATTTGGAGAAAGAGATCTATATGGAGCAACTAGAGAGTTTTGAAGTCAAAGGTAAAGAGCAGCTTGTGAGAAAATTAATGAACAACTTGTATGGACTCAAGCAAGCACCTCGACAATGGTACAAGAAATTCGATTCTTTCATGGAGAAACATGAGTATGGTAAAACTACTTCTGACCATTGTGTGTTTGTGAAGAAATTCTTTAATGGTGATTATATTATTCTCTTATTATATGTGAATGACATGTTGATTGTTTGTCATGACACTAAAAAAATTCAATCTTTAAAGAAAGATCTGAACAAGTCTTTTGCAATGAAAGACTTGGGTCCTGTAAAGAAAATGATGGGCATGAGAATTACTCATGACATGAAGAATAATAAATTGTGGTTATCTTAACACAATTACATTGAAAAGGTGTTAGAGAGGTTTAACATAAGCAATTGTAAACCTGTTAGTGTTGCTTCAATTACATTGAAATGATGGGCATGAGAATTGAACATGTTCAATTACATTGAAATGATGGGCATGAGAATTGAAATGATGGGCATGAGAATTGAACATGTGTTGGATGAGTTGTATCTTGGAAATGAAGACTACAAAAATGTGTTGCTTCATCTACTACTGAAGCCGAGTATATTGCAACAATTGAAGCTTCCAAAGAAATTTTGTGGATGAATAAATTCCTACATGAGTTAGGCCTCTAGTAAGAAAAGTTTGTGTGTATTATGTGACAGTCAGAGTGCGATCCATCTCAGCAAGAATCTAACTTTTCATGCAAAGTCAAAGCATATTGAAGTGTGGTATCAATGGATACGAGATGCACTAGAAATAAAGTCATTTTTAATTAAGAAGATTCATACTGATGAAAATGGTTCAGATATGATGACGAAGATCTTGCTTTGTATCGAATATGATATACTGTAGAAAGAAGGCCGACATGGTCGAGCAATATCTTCCTACTTGAGTCGTCAGGGGGAGATTTGTTGTGTGGGCTCACTCCTCAAGTGGAACCCACCAATTTATTAATATTGTTATAGTTATTATTAGTATTACCGTTGTTGTTGTTATTGTTATTATTATTATTATTATTATTATTATTATCATTATTATTATCATTATCATTATCATTTAAGACTTTTGAGCCTTAAGAATTTTTTTTTTTTTCTTTGTAGTGTTTCTGCCACATTTATCTATCAGCTATATTTGCATACACCAAGAATTGTTGTAATATTTTGAATACTATTATAAAAATTGTTTTTAACAAAACTATTACCCATGAATGAATTATACAATACATACTAGGACACACATTATCATTAAATCCATGTTTAGATTGACAAAATTATGAAGCTATATAGATTTTAACAAAAGCTACTCTTTAAATGTTAAGCAAAATTACGATAAATGTTTCAAAGTTACCACAATTTTCAAACATACACTTATATGCAATACGAGTTCTTCAAAAGTTTACATTTCATTTTTACAACTTAGAGTTTATCAACAAAGTTTTCTTTACTAAAATTTATCTATCTTTACACACTTATATTTAATAATATTTTGAATCATGATGACAAGTCGTTCTATTAAGAAGCAACTCTTGTGTAGACACAAGAATTTGGACACACAAAAAATTATATGCCTTTTAATTATTTTAAAACTATATATTATTTTATTATTATTATTCCACTTTTTCTCTTATGTGTGTGTCTAAATTTCTTGTGTCCACACAAAAATTATTATCTAATAAGTTATTGTCAACTCTTAGAGTATATAAAGAAAATCATGACAGACATGTGAATTGTTCATTTTTTACTGTCAAACTAAACAATTCACTTTTGAATTGGTGTATATAGAGTTATACTGTATTGCCAATTACTTTCAGTAAGACAACATTAACTATTGTTTGACTAAAACTTAGGGAGTGTAATCTTTATCTTAAGATTATACACCTAATCAAGGTTATACATCTCTTTGTGAATCTTTATGAATATGTATTCAAATTTTCATTGAAATAGACTATCCTATTTAACTATAACACTTGAATAGTCTGATGTTAACCAATTTTAAACATAAAATAATTTCTATGATTAAATATTAAAATTGAAAATGTCAAAAAATATATAAATAAAAAATATATTATTTCCAAACTAATATAAATCATATAAAATGAAGAATATGTTATAGTTAAATATACAACTTTTACGATTAAAAACAAAAAAGTTGAACTATTTGATAAATATATCATTGGAAGGAACACTTCAAATACATAAAAATCTTGAATAAATAAATTTGAAGTAGAAAAAATGTT
>JBBPBS010000529.1:631830-664593 GCA_037974835.1 Cicer judaicum | reverse complement strand
CACCTATTGAAAGATGAGTTTAATCTATTGATGAGTTTATTATTTTAAATTTGATGTATTTTTTTTTTCAACTTGATATATTTTGTTTCATGTTATTAATATAATTTATTATTTTTAATTATAATTATTTTTATTAATTTTTACTTATTAGATCTGAAAGAAAAAAATAAGAGGAAGTACTATCTTGATAAAATTATTATGTACAAAATAAGATAAAATTATTATAATAATATAAATTTATCTATAAATACTATCTTGATAAAATAATATAATAATTAACTGCATTTTTTTCTTAAATTTAATAAATTTTATTTTATTAATAATATTTTGATTTTATCAAATATTTTAATTATTTTTAATTTATTATATAATAAATAGCTTAATTCTATGGCCACATCTCGAGGGATGCTACTAGTATTAAAATACAATTTCTTCACCAAATCCTAAAATATGGTTAAAAAATAGGATAATTTGTTATTTTATTTTCAAAATATGACAATTTGATGTAAAACTTAGAAAACTAGAATATTAATGGAAAAAAATCCACAATCGAATTACATACATATATTATTAAGTTGTTGTTGTTCCAACAACAAGGTGAATCAAATCACATATATTTTGTTGTATTATGATCGGATAAATATGATTCTCTTTAATTCACAATTATATATATATATATGAGTTGTAATAAGTTTCCTATAAAAGAATCTCTATTTTTTTAATAAAAAATCAGACATTTAAGTGCAAAACAAATCATCACTTACTTACTATCATATTTGAAAGTCTCTTATATATTTATTTAGAATCAGTTCTGATTTTTCTCATTTGATTCAGAATCATTCTATTGTATTTCTCTGTCAAAAGAATCAAAACTCAAACAAGTGGTGAAGTTACTCATATTCTAACAAAACACTTTAAATGATTATCATATAAACTCAAGAATTGAAGATAGTTTGAGTAGATTGTAGAAAATCCATATATGTGTAAAAGGTAAACCGTAAAAATCCTCTAAAAGGTTGAAATGTAGACAGTTGAAATTCTTTCTGAGAAGAAAGGTAAAATTGTGTAACAAATAAGATTGATTTGAACAGGTGCTGTAAAAACCAAGAACGTTGTCTGTTTAAATACTCCATTCTTTTGGTGCATGAATACTCCATTCTTTATGGTAACAAACGTAATTCCGAGGAAGGAAGACAATATTCTCAAATATGTCATCTCAAATTCTTCTTTCATTGGATTATTAAATGTAAAACGTTTGTACATATATTTTCATCGTAGAGGGTTCTAAGGCGGATATAATCCTCAATGCACGAAAAGTCGTAGAAGACTTTGCTCTAAAAAGAAGCAGGTTGCTCGTTTATCTCATGAAGACACATGCGAAAATATACTTTGCAAATGTTTAGATGTCTTCAATTTTTTGGATATAAAATGGCATGGATTTTGTAGTCTCTAGTCTTTTGCATAGTAATACTTATTTTATTATTTTATCACTTATACGTATTAAAGTGATTTTTTATATAATGATTGATAGTGTATATCATTTTGTCTCTGCTAAAATAAATTTCTAAATTTGTCACAAATTAGAAGGTTGAGGAGTTAGCTAAGAAGAAGGATATATATAATTTGATGTGATGTCTAAACCAGTTCATATATTTTTTACTGTGGCGTAAAGTACTTTCTACGAATTAACCTCGCAATAAGTAATTATCGCGTTCATTCTAATGTTTAATCTCATATTTTCATACCCAGTTTCAATTATCATCAATATCACGTCTCATGGTAGATTGTCATATCCTCTGGTGGTTGTGGAGCTTGTTGATGGACTCTATACTGAAGTGCAACTCTATGTGTATGATGTTTCTCGACAATATGATAAAAGTGCAGATAAGTCCATGCAGTCCATGTATTCATCTCTTGTTTGGAAACATCGTGTTGAAATCTGAGGTACAGTCTCCAACGCAACTGATATGTTAAAAATAGTCTAAAGTAAATATTAAGAGGTATAAAAAAATATAATTAAGAAAGTGCAACTAAATGTGAATGAATATATTACTTTTTGAGTCATCATGTGATCGATTGTATTTCGGTATCCTTTTATATCGTTATGAAGAAATCTACTGAAATTTAGACCACTATAATTAAATATGTTGAATATATCAAAATAAAAATATTAAAATTAGTAATATGGTAAGTAGTTAGTATTAAAGAAAGAAAAATTTATAAAATTCATTTGCAATAATTACCTTGTGCATGTGGAAAAATCCATGCACTGGGTGATTCTGGAGCGACACAAACAAACGATATCATGCTCAATTTTGCAACAACAATGCACATCCTCCTATAGACATTACTCCGGGTTTCGTAGCAAGACATAATTCTCTGTAAAGTGTTGCTAAAACTGACGAACTGTAACTATATTGGGATGTTTTACTTAAATCCCCCAAGAGTGAAAGATATTTTAATTGTACACGATTGTTGGATTTGTCTGACATCAACAACCCTAACGATGCTTGTTTTTCTACTACATGTGCATTTTCACCAACACCGTCAAAAGTTTCTTTAAGCCATTTTAATTTAATACAACTACCCCTTGTTACTAGTTTTTAACGGAGCAACCATACTTTCATGGTTCACGAGATGGTAAATCCAAGAGAAGGGCGGCCAACTGGTTATTTCAGTGTAAACCTTCCTAACAAGTGGTACGACTGTCAGAAATATCAAGTTATACATATGTTTTGTTCACATGTGATAGCAGCATGTTCTAGCATCAAATATAATTATTGGAGTCTTATAATTGATGTGTACAAGGTGGAAACTGTACTAAAAGTCTACGATAAAACGTTCAAACTCATATCAAACGAAGGATATTGTCCAGAAAATGAAGATGCTAAGGTGTGTCACAATCCTCTATTAATGTGGAGACTCAAGAAAGGTCGCCCAAAGAGCAAATGCATTAGAACATAAATGGACATTACATAAAGAGTAACAAGAAAATGCGGATCACGTCAGGTCTCTGGTCATACTAAAAAACCTTGTCCAAATGTTGTTGGGACATCTACTCAAATTTGATATATTTTTTCCTTCCATTTTAATGTATTTATTTTAAAATTTATAATTTAATTTAATTTAATTTATAATTATTTTTATTATTTTTATTTTTATTAATTTTTATTTAGACTTAATTGCAGTTTTGGTCCACTTATTTTAGCTGAATCGTGACAGTAGTCCATTCATTTTGTTTCTCCCTAGTTTTGGTCCCCCAAGTAGAATTTTGGTCCAAAACTTCATAAAATTTCATTTTTTTTACATTTATTTAAGTCACACGATGCCTCAAGATCTCATTTTTAACAATTTTACATGAAATATATTATCATAAATGGTGTAATACGGCTTTAAAAAATGAAATTTCATCAAATTTTAGACCAAAATTGAGGAGAAACAAAATGGGGGACTACGTTTGCGATTCAGCTAAAATAGGGGAACCAAAACTGCAATTAAGCCTTTTATTTATTTGTTTAGACACATCTAGTCAATCACATTTTTTTCTTCAATTTAATTTATTTAATTTTAATTTTAATTTATTAATAATATTTTGTTTTTTAAAATATTATAATTATTTTATTTTATTAAATAAACAATTGTGTGATTGTAAAAGTGAAAAGAAGAAAAAATTACGTCCAATATATAGTCCCATCCTAGAGATGTCACCTTCTATTAAATTTAAAAAAATAAAAAAAAAATAAAAAAAAAAATCTTCAGATCATCGCTGGGCGGAATTGTGATTATCAATTAGTTTTTAATTGTAGGACACTTTATTTTTTTCTGGAAATTTAATATAATTTTAAAAAAATGAGATATATTAATAAAAAAATCTAAAATATAAGGGAGACAAAAATATTAATTTTCATACTTAAAATATTGATAATTAATATAGATGAGTAAATGGATACTACCGCACCAAATTTAGGTATAGAAACAAATGGTGAACTATCTGCAAGGTATTAGTGCAAGCTAAGTCATAACATAATTAAAGACACTACAAATGATAACATTGATGAAATACGTTCATGGAGGTGAATCAATTGGTGGTGGAAATATTACTAATGGTGATGGTGACTCTTCCCATGGTTGAGGGCCAGGATCTGGAACTGGCTCTTCTGGGTTACCTGGTAGCTCAGGAACCACCGGTGGTGCCATAAAAATATCAGGTGTTGGCATGGTGAAAGACGGTGGTTCTGGAGGAGGAAGAAAAATGTCTGGTGTTGGCATGGTGAAGGATGGTGGTTGTTCTGGAACCATAGGAGGAGGAAATAAAATGCCTGGTGTTGATGGAGGTGGTGATGAAAACGAGAATGGATCTTGTGGGGTCCAAAAAATAGGGACAAGTGGTGGTGGAATAAAAGTGTCTGGTGGGTCATTTATGATTGGAATAGGAGGAGGTGATAGCCATGGAAAAGTTGGTATTTCTGGCAAGGGAGGAGGAATGACAAGAGGTGGTGGAATTACCAATGGTGGTAGTAATGGCATATCAAATGAAGGTGGCGGCGATGGGACTAACGGTGGAGGTGGTGGTGGAGAGGGTGATGGAATTGGAGGTAATGGAAACCAAGGAAAAGTAACTGGTGGTGGTAATGGACAACAGGGTGCAATAGGTGGTGGTAATGAACAACAGGGTGTAACAGGTGGTGGTGGACAAACAGGCGGTGGTGGTGATGGTGGTGGTGGAGGAGGAGGACATGCAGGTGGCGGTGGTGGTGGAGGTGAAGGTTGAAAATATGGTACTATTGGAGAAGGAGGTGGATTTGTTGGTCTGTAAGTTATTGGCCGAGGAGATCTTACTAAAGGTGGCAGTTGTGTTTGGTCAAATGGATTGTTTGGAGAACTAAAAGTAGGGAAAGGCCAATGGCCACAACATTCAAATAGATAAAGGTAAAATGGATCACAATTTGAACTTCTTGTTCTTCTTACTACATTGCTTCTACTTATTTTCTTTCTTAATCCTCTTAACTCTTCTTCATGTTTGTGTTGTTGGTTATTGGAGGTTTTGTTAGTTTCAACTAGAGTTTGTTTTGTGAGCAAAAGAAGTGTTAGTAGAGATGCAATCACTACACTTGCTTTCATTTTCTTCTATGTTTTTGTTTTGGATTACCTTTTGCTTTTGTTTTTTTCACATTGTGTTACTAGAAGGTGTCTAGTACATATATAATTGACACAAACAACTAGTTTTATTTTCCATTATTTTTAGTTTTTTTTTTCGTGTATCAATATGCGTGGAAGGTTTAAATGCAGCATGTAAATTTAGACCAAGAAGTAAATACTCTTGAAGTGATAATAACACAAGTATGGCCATCTACAAATATGTAATTTGTTGGAAATTTCTTCCCATAATGCACAAAAATAATTATGAAAATAAATGTTTTTAAGGTGTAAATCTCGTATTTCTAGGCATATATCTATGGAAAATTTCAACGTGACTCCACCTTTAAAGTTTAAATTTTGAAATCGAGACGGAAAGTTAAACCTATAATTGAAGTCTGCAAGTACAAATAATTTTAACTAATAACATTTACATCACAATTACAATTACTATTTTCTCAAATTCTACCGCAATATAAAAATTTGCAACATAATTATAAGTGTTAAGTACAATTTAAAACTAAGTCAAGCATATAGGTCAATAGAAATTGAAAAAAAGTAATTCACATGTCTAATTCAACCGACAAATTTGATATTGTTAGTAGACGTGTGCAAACTATATACTTAATTGGGCTATATTGATAAATTGAATTTCACTCAAAAAATAAATAAACCAATTGAATAGTTTATGAGTTAAACCGCATATTTAAAACAATTTAGTTAACTAAACTGAATTCAAAAATCACTTTAACAATTTTAAAACTTTTTTAATTTCAATTTAAATTTCTTTTCTTAGAAATGTTTTGAAATTTATTTCACTTGAAAAAAATATAGAAAATATCAAAATATTTTTTTTAGAAAAAAAATATATTTTAAATGATTTTTCTTTTTGAAAATTTTTGAAAAAAAAAGTTGAAAACATGTTTTTGAAAAATAATTAAAAAATTTTATATTTATTTTTCTCAAAAAAAATTTGCCAAAAGAATTTTGAATTCTTTTCAAAAAATAATCGACATTTTTTATCTCAAAAAAAATTTTATTGAGAAATTTTTCACATCTATTTTTTTCAAAAAAATTGTCATTTTCTTTTCAAAAGAACTTTTAAGAAATACTAAAAAATTAATTCAAAATTTATTTTAACTAAAAATTTGTTCAGAATACAAATGTCATTTTTAAAAATTGAATCAAACCATTAACGTAGTTAAATTCGATTTAAATTTTACACCATGAACACTCCTAATTATTAGTATGAATATTATATTCAAATTTAAACATAAAATTTCATAAGTGTGTAAATTTTTTTATAAAAAAAATGTAATAATTGATTATATGAGAAAAAAAAATGGAAGAAATTTGAGGAAATCGTAATTAATTGCATTTTAATAGATCCGCAGTGTGCCATCATGCATGCACACACTCTAATCGACACACATAAAACATGGGTCATTCTTCTCTTCGTGTTCCTTTCTGTGTATATCTTAGACTTGCAGGAGATGATTGATATTGTAGAAAATTAATATGAAATGCCTTGTTGTACGTGCCAATTTAACTAGGAAATTTTTGATTTTATATATTGCTACATTATATTTCTCTTGAATGCTTTTTGTTTTGTATTTGTAACCAGTGCTCGAAAAAAGTGAAGTTGTAACTTGTAAGCATTCAAGTCCTTTGCGTGTCAAATGTTCATTTCATGTATTTGCATGCATAGTATCATCAATAATGTTGGTAATTTGTTGACATTTATGCATCTTGTTATGTTTTTGTTTATCTTTTTTTATCAATTTTTATATTTTTGTAATTTTTCATAAATTTTTATATTTCACACTTTTTTTTGGATAAGTTAATATTTTAATTTTTTAAAGCGTAGCATTTTTTATTAATTTAATTAAAAATTCAAATTAGTTGTTAATTTATCAAATGTATGTAGATTTTGTTTTAGACTTTAAAATGATTTTAATATAAATTATAATTTTCAGAAATTTTTATTATAATAATTCTCATTTTTTAATATTTCTATAATAATAAATTAAATTTTTTTTAAAAATATTTTAATCATTTAATAACTAATTTAAAATTATAACTAAATCAAAAGTCAAAATACAACAGTCTTAATTTTTAAAAACTAAAATAGTAATCTATCGTATTTTTTATTTTATTACATTTATCTATCTCTACAGTACTTTGAACAGTTGAAAAGAATCACTAGTAGTATAACAGAGTCTAGGCAGAAAAACTGGTAGTAGTAAATTAGGTGATTAACTTAAACACCTATACACACATTAATGAAACCTCATAATTGATTTTACCTACCTACAGAATGGGCAAACAAGTGAAAAAAATAAAACAAAGCAGCACTACAAAATGAGCATACAAGTAAAAAGTATAAAAAGAATCTGCAGTTAATGAAGAATAGCAGACTGATTTACCTGAAAAGCAGTCTGTAAATTTTCTACCCAATTTCCAAAGAAAGTTTACACTGTTGATATTTAAAATTAGATTTAACTCGGAAAAAGATTGTGTCCATTTTTTTCTGGAATCTCAGCCATAGAAAAGAAAATTTAAAAAGTAAAGTCGTTAAAATTAATATAAAGTTCTACTTCCATTTAACTCATCTTTATAAAATTAATATAACGTTCTACTTGTAGATATTTGTCAACTTTGGAGACTTCAATGTATTTAGAATGAAGACTTTGATAATCTAATTATAAGAGAAAATGTATTTAAAATGAAGAATTTGATAATATTATTATTTAAATGTGAGAATATAGAGAGAAAGCTACCAAAGGTTGACAATTAAAAGTTACCCAAATTTATGTAGAATACTTAGGTTAAACAAAATTGACCTCATGTTATACGCATTATTCAAGAAGAAAAATTTAACGCATTTTCAATTTAACAAGTACATATTTTTTTCCACATATACCCTTTATTAATACTATTAATTTTCTTAGAATATAAAAATCAAATTTAATTCATTTAAATATAAAATTATTTAACACAAACATTAATTACACTACCAATTTTTTTTAATAAGAGTGGAAAAAACAATAGATGTTTATAAAAAAAAGTATGGAGGTAGTAGTATTTTAGTCAAGAACATGCTATAAGATTTATTTATCCAAAATATTGGCCTAACAAGCTGGAATATGTTTAAGTAAAAAAAATTCCGCAATATGTTTGAGAAGTGAACCAAAACAGAATTATTTCCTGACTTAATTATCTATTTCCAATTATGATACAAGAAATATTGTGGTGGAAAAGACAACCAAAATCCTACAAAATAAATAGCGTATAGGAAATTAAACAATTGTCATAAATTAAATCCAGATCTAGTAAAAAAAGAATAAAATAAAATAGGCTGACCACAATATTATTCTCGTCCTCGTACAGAAAGAAAGAAAATGGAGCAACACATTTCTTCAGCCATTGATATATGGAAGATAGTTGTAGAAGCCAAATCTGAAAAACCAGTGACTCAACCACTTCACCAGTTCAGTTGAAAACAAACGGCCAGATCTAGATTTACCTGGCTAGTCAGACACTCAGACTGGATAAAATCAGCTGGGTGTTCTTTTCTTTCCTTTTTTTCAATTAGTTTAGGTTGGGGTTTGTCTAATTGGCTACTTCACCCGATCGACCGGTCCTAGATTTATAAGTATGTTCTGGATTATCACGTAGACCTAGCTTAGAGATAACAAAACAATAGGAATCCCAGTCGGTTCTTCTGAGGTATTTCAGCAATTTTTTCCTCTTTTGAACCATTGCAATCAGGCCTTTTCGAGAATGCACATCCTAAATCATCATAGAATGAATTGAATCAGGGATCAAATAGTAATACTATGCCACACAGTATCACACAACATAAAAGAAATCTGAATAATTAAGCTACATAAGCATTTTTCCTCTTTGCTCGGGAATGTTGTTAAATGGCAGCCATGGTGCCACCATGGTCGAAAGGCCTGGCAGATTTCTTGACAACTGCCATAGGCAATTTGTGAAGGGATGCCCACCATGGCAGCACCATAAGTTGCAATAGTGTGTTTAAGTGGCGAATTTTTGGCCTTCCACCATATTCCGACATCCACCATCGCCAACATTGCCTTGAGTAACTCAAGGGACTGGGAATAATTCATGTGAGAAGTGATAAGACTTATTAGTTGTACGCTAGGATAGGCATGTCAAATAACATGAATTGCAGCAAAGTAAAACAAAGAACATAATATATAATGATCACAGTGTGCATTTTTATCAATTCAAAATTCTATTGAAGGCCGTATTTAAGATTTTGTAAACAGAAGTCACAGAAACAGTTAAATATTTGCTCTGCACTAGAGATGAAATGGAGACACAAAATTTTGCGTCTAAGAAAGACCTCACAATATCTGTACACTACCCTCAAAATTTTGCGTCTAAGAAAGACCTCAAAAAAAATTTATTTAGTTATGAATTTATAATATGATGGATTAGTTATAGATGTTCACCTAGCTCAGTTGCTCAAGATTAGGACCCATGTCCATCCTGACCTAGCTTCAAACTTTAATGCAGTTAAACTTGATTCTTTTAAACCTTGTGCTGTTTTATATTTATTTAAAATGCCTAGCTATAATATTTTTTTTAGGCTTCTAAACATGTTGGGCCAGCCCTAATATTATTTAAGACAAATGACCAACAAAGAAGCAACTTACCTTCTTGTGTAGAACTGATGATAAATGCTTAATCTTGGTTGTGAGTTGGGCAACTGCATAACATTAGTGGTTAGTATTAATTCCATGACAAGTTATTATTATTCGACAAACTTGGTCAGATCATGAAAGAAAATAAGTGAAACAAACCTATTTGGTTCCTTCCAAACTTATTAAGTTATTGTCAAACACTTCATAAATCAGGCAAAGAAAAGTAGTTTCCTTTACCTTGAACACAAGCAGAGCCACAATCTGACTCGGACATTTTAAATTCATCTCTGACCTTTGTGAGTTCAATTTTCAACTTTTCAGCAGAGGACATGTTATCTGGATGAAAATACTGAAATAAACATAAAGTGGCAATATTAGGGCAATGAATTAATTAATACTGTTAACAAAACAATGTGTTTAGCTATGGACATTTGAAACAAAACAACTCAGAAATCAAGAGGTTCATTCAATAATATCAAGCAACCTACAATTCTCAAGTACAGAACAGATAAAGCATTCAACAAATAGCAAGGAATTAGTCACTGACTTGATGAAAGACATCACCAGAGGCTGTAATCACTTAGAAAGATGAAAAATAGCCTCAATATATTTATCTTTGAGCATCAATTCTACATTCACTAGGATATGCAGCATCTTAGATTACACAAATAGGGAAAGAAAAAAGAGAACAATGAAAAAAAGGAAGTTATAGACCACAAGATCTAACATTTTAAAATTGCAGCTATCAGATGAAGGTTCACATCAACAATTCAGGAAGGACGGACAAAAATTCAAAGTTATAGATAAGAATCATATCAAATGAAACTATGCTTGCCTTTTCAACAAGATGTTCTTTAGGAGGCTTTGTCAAGTAGGTTGGAGTCCCACCCATCAAGGACAACATATCAATTCTTTGCACTGACAAAATAATGCCATCAGTTATTATTTCCGTATATATAAAATAAAATAAAACCACATCATAATAACCTTACCACATGACCACAGTCCTACTAACATCTATCTTTTTTTTCCGTCAAAATACTAACATCAATCTACATGACAAAAGATGCAATATACCAAGATAAAATAACTCAAATGGTTTCCCTCTCAGCTCAAATTATCAACAGGATTTAGCGTAGGCAAGTTGAAAGGATAAGTTTAAAAGAGTTTTCAATATAATTGAGTATGATAACCATGGTTTGTCACATCAAATTTCAAAACGTGAATCAGGACCTATTTTCCAGATCGTGAATCAAATCATATTATAAACCATTAAGATACATTACTAATCAAAATATGATATTTTATTCTAAGCCAAAATAATTGACATATAGCAAAATTATAAGCTGATAATTCGTATACTAACCTCAAAAATTCAAGAGTAAAGTCATACATCAAATGACAAAAGAAAGGTGACTGGCTACGAAAAATTGACAAAAAAAAATTGGTTGGCTACACTAGGTTTAAGTAGTGATTCATCATAATGAATTGGGATTGAAGATGAGATCCATGTCCCAATCCAAAATATATACACACTTGGGATTCATGTTGATGGAGTTTAGTTTTGCATAGAATCAATATATGACTTGCAAGTATCACAATAATTATAACCATGGCCATAAACACAAAGGCCTAAGGTAATCCCTTTGTAAGTGCTCGGTGAGCCCTAAGGTCTTCCTTACCTTAGACTGGGGCGCAATCCCCTCACCCTAAAATTTTTTTTATCAACAAAATAACACAAAAGCCAAACTTTCTCTAATGTATCATCACCATCATCATATCATAACTATAAGAGGAAAAATTGAAACTATATCAAAATGACATAAATATAATAAAAATTAAACATGTTACTAACTTGAAGCTTTCTTTGAGTTGTCATCCTCTTGATTTTGAATATATGCTAGACTATTACTCAAACACGAGTTTAATACCGACCCAAGATCAGATTTGGACTTCGCTTCATTTTCATCCATTTCCCTCACTTTCTTTAACCTCTCATTCAATTCAGCAATAGAAAACCATTCTTTTCCTTTCACTTGAGGTCTCAATTTCTTCAACTTCTCACCCAATTCATTGTGCATATATGACCTAACTGGCAAATTCGCCGAACCACCAAGTGTATTTGACATTCTTTCCCTCGCCTCCTTTCCGAAAACCAACTCTGGCAACGGATTCGTCCCACCGATCACCTTCGAACTCGGTGAAGGTCTCCATTTCGGTAATGAAGGATTTGCAATTGTTCCTTTCATCTGACTTAGGCTTCCGCGAATCGCATCGAAATTTCCTTCTCCGATGCGGCCGCCTCCGGATTTCGAGGGTCCCGAACTGGTATTCGCGGCGGACTCGTCAGGACGATTCTGAATTTTGCTGTAAATCTCCTGAAACGAGATTTGCTTCTTCTGATTGTCGGGAATTGGAACGGCGGTTCGGTTACGGAAACCCTGAATGTTCTTCATGATTTCACCGCTCAAAGAATGTTGTTGAGGATTTGAAGAAGATAACGGAGAAGAAACTGGGTTCGAGGTTGGTTTTTGTTTGAGGGAGCTTTTGAGATCACTTAAAGAGTCAGAAAAGGACGGGGTGGAATCTGAAGGAGGTTTTTCGCCGCTGTCGCCGCCGGTATTGAAGGTGGAGAAGAGGTGGTGGAGAGAAGGAGGATTAGTGAGAGTGTTGGTGGTTTTCAGTCTTGTTGTTTTCAGGCGGAGAAGAAGCGCCATGGCTGGTGGTGGAGGAGACGGTGAAGGGGTTTTTCTGAGATTAGGGTTTTTATTTACAGTTCATTTATCTCAAAGCGGCTTAGATAGTGTTAAAGTTTGAAAAAATGAAAGAAGGTAAAACAATAAAATTTTACTTATTTAAGTTTATTTTATGTACGGTAAAAGTGTAAAAAAAATTATACTATATTAGTGTATCATGTTAGTAGGATCATTAAAAATATTTGTTTTTTATTTGGTTTAATTGAAATTCTTGTTTTCTAATTTAGTTGAATTGCGAAATTAATTCTTTTATTTTATTTTTTTTCAATTTTAGTTTTTAAATAAGAATTTTAGATTAAAATTTAATAAATTTTTATTCTTTTATATTTATTTAAGTCACATTATGCTTCAAAATTTCGTTATAGAACAATTGCATTGGAAATCTATAATTTACAAATGGTGTGGTGTGACTTTAAAAAATATCACTTTATCAAATTTTAAACCAAAATTATGTATGAGAGGCCAAAACTAGGGAGAAATAAAATAGAGGGACTACTTTCGTGATTCAGCTAAAATAGAGGAATCAAAACTGTAATTAAGCCTTTTTATTTTAACTATTTTAAAAATCATTGTGATAGGTTGATAGTATAAAACGTTTTACCTTATCAGTATATAAAAATTAAATTTATATTATTATGTCCACAATAAAATTTGTGAATTATATTTTATAATTTAATATAAAATTATTTAAAATTTGCAAATCTATATGAAATTATGATGTGTGTGTATTTCGTAAGGGTGGAATTGAAAATTTTGAGAAGATGCACAAGAAATTTTATTGGCCATTATAGCTTGTGATAATGCTATTCTAATATGTTGTGGAGGAGATGGTGAAGGTGATTCTAATATGTTGGCTTCTAATATGTTATATGGTCTGAACCGACTTTTGATTTTCATAAATGCAATACTGATGTCACCTTCTTTATAGATCAAAAGTTTGTTTGGGTTGAATTATGCTTCAAGAATGGGAATAGAACTTTCATAGTTATCACATCTTTAAATTCCTCGATCTGGTTAGCTATTCATAAAGGGGAAATTTTTAGTTTGTATCAACTTTTTTTAGGAATGGTCTATAGCAACATTAATTGTGGATGATGGAGCTAAATGTCAAGAATGTTATTTTCAAGTTGAGTGTCAAATATATGGTTGATCGTTTTCCTTCTTCGTCAATTATGTTTTCTAAGTTTTATGTTAGTTTAAAATATTATAAAGTTCTACTTAGTCTTTATTTTGAAAACTGACATGTTGAGTTTTCTAGGAAGAAAACTAATGTAGTCGTTCTCACCTTAGTGTAATAGCCTAATCTTTCATTGACCAAAACCATATTGCGACTAGAATCAATTAGAAATCATTTAAACGTGATTAATGTTAAGCTAGGGTTGTTTTCTTAAGGATTAAGATAGCAAACCCATCATCCAAGTAGCCCATTCTGTGTTTTGGCTAGCATAGATTCATGAAGAGAACTCATCATTTCCTAGTTGAAACCTAGTCGAATTCCTTAAGACAAATCCTTTAGCCTACATGTGTTAACAAGCTTGGGTACAAGTACCATATGTCATGTTTGGGCTAGCTCAAGACATGTGGCACGTTCAATCCTACATATTATATCTCTCTCTAAATGTCTAAATCCAGACTCTATCATTTAGCCTACACATGTTAACAAGCTTGGGTACAAGTACCGGATGTCATGTTTGGGCTAGCTCAAGACATGTGCCACATTCAATCCTACATATTATTTCTCTCTTTAAAAGTCTGAATCCATACTTTATCTTCTATTGTGTGAATTTTTGGAGGTTTTGTTGTTCTCTAATTTCGGTTCGACAATGTTTTTTAAGCATCAAGGTTATGGTTCATCTTTTCAAAGGCTTTAGGTTTTTCTTCCAAGAGTTACACCTTAATGCCATGAATTTTCTTTACTTTCTTAAGATTATTAGGATGTCAGTGATATGCTCATATTAACTTAATTCATTTCAAATCCTTTCCAAATATTTTATAATACCAAACAAGGGTCTTGATTTAAAATTAGGGTTTTTATGTTGTTTTGAGGCTTTGCTAGGACTTTGTTTCAAAGGCATTTATATACCCATAAACCCGCAATTTTCCATTTCCATATATAATCATGGGTTATTAAAGAATGTTAATTGAATTTATATTTGAACTCCTAGAAAATTATCGGTAATTATGGTATAAGAAGTGTTATCGTCAAAGGTACCATTCGAGGATCCATTGAAGAGTAGTTGTTGTTGAAGCTACTTAGAGATTATTTACAACACTTCTCTTAAATATTTTGATCACCAACAAAAAGTGGGAGAAGACTACGTACATATCAAGACGGTTAGCGTAAAATAATCAATATGTGTAGGGTGACCCAAATCTTATTAGAGATAATTAGCTAAGGAGAGGTAATGTTCGTTAGCAACTCCTCAAGGTTACTAATGAGGTTATATTGGCCTTATTTTATTTATCATATGATTGATATTATTAATATTATCAAGAAATGTATTGCTTAGTTATTTGTGTGTTGTTTGCACTAATTTTTTGAATGTGTTGTGTGATACGTGCATATTTTGTGATTGTTAGGCTTCGGGAGGGTTGATTAACCTTGATGTAATAAAGATAATTGATTATTGCATTAGATAAGATACACTATATAGTGGGGATAAACAAAAGGAATGTTACTAAAATATGTCACTCAATAACCTACACTAATGAAAGTAATTTGGATGTGAAATTGTTAGTCCTTAGTGTTGGAGTGGCCATGAAATATGAGTTCATATAGACATTGCACTAGGATTGTGAAATCCACTTTCATGTGTATTGGCAAACGATGATTATTGACTAATTATCTGAACAAAAATATTTATTATTGGTAGCATGACGAGATTGGAATCCTGACTAATATTTCAGTGATATTAACTTATAACAATTAGACTCCGCAAGAAGCAAGTGGTATTTAATTGATATATAGAGAACATTGGTGGTATGTAATCATGTGACATATGACGGGTATTGTAATAACCCGTTTTTTTTAACACAATAAATAATTTTAGAAATAAAATAAATAAATACTTTCGGATAAATATTTAAGTCGTAACATAATGACAAAGTCAACAAATATTTACAAGCAGCGGAATAGTTTTTGAAATAAAAATCCAAAGTATTCAAACATCAAAATACATCGGGGCTATGAGGCATATCAGACATAGCTCATACCCCTGGGGTATTCTCAGCAAACCTGTACAAAAGCACTACCCCAAGAATTTCAACCCCCCATGTCACATCAAAAAGGGGTACATGGACCCATCAAAATAAAAGTCAAGCTAACAATATTAGTATAGGTACAGTCTTCCAACATACAACAAATACATCCATAGAAGAAAGACCTCTAGCCCCTATACAACCATTTAATCTTATCATACTACAAAAACTATACGACTTGAGTGATCTCCACACGCCCCGCAAGATCCTCCTGACACAGCTCCAATCAGATGTGTCCAACTAGCTCCCCCATCTACAGGATACTAACTAGTGAGAAGATCTTGGTTCTCATCTGAGGGTAAAGTCCAGATTTCCACAATAATTGTAAAGGGTCACCAACCAAAATTAACAAATATCACATAGCATTTAAATTTCAAATGCACAAAATAACCTTTCAACTTAGCATACTCTTTGAAAGGGTTTTCATATGCCAACCATGCATAATCAAAGTTGAAAAATGAAGTTTTTAACAAAACTACACTATCGTATTTGAATACAACATCTTTGTATTCGAATACAGTGTTATTTTGTAAGTCAGTAGTAAAATCAGGACAACTGTATTCGACTACAACCTCATTGTATTCGAATACAACTGCAGAAAAATGCAGAATTCGATTTCAAAATGGTTTCACAATCAATCAACACTTACAAACAAATCCAAAACAATCACACTTACCAATTACGACACAATCACAACAACAACTGAGTATACACAGGCAATCATCACATTATATCAAATATGACTCGCGTGTCAAACACCCTAATGCAATGCGTATATGCCCAAAATGCATGAATTTCTGGAATTCAAACTAAAACCCTCCTCGAAGGGGCGTAATGTTGAGACAAAATCTCAATTTAATGTTTTGATGAAAACAAACAAAAAGTTAATTAAGAATGTTAATTATGATTCTAAATGTTATGTTAATTTAACTTGTGCTTTTGAGTGAATTTAATCAAGCAAAGCAAAGAAAACAGCAACAAGAATACTAAAACAGAGAAAGAGCTCCAGCCTCAAAAAAGTTCATCACAGCATGTTGTTCAAACTTTTTCCACATCTTTATCAAAGAGTTTGCCTTGGAAATTTGTTCATATCTAATCAGTACATGGCAAGGAACAAGTAGGTTTCATTCAAGCTCAAAAAGGCTATTTGATCTCAAAATTAAAAGGACTCAAAGTTGGACAAAAGTCATGATAGCTTGAAGAACTCCAAAAATTCAAATGTCAAGAAAGCTCAATCAATCTTGACATATGACAAGGAAATTACAAAAAAAATCCAGGTTGATCAAAACGGGAGCTCCAGAATGATTATTTAAGCTCCAGAACGTTCACTCAAAAAACCAGAACGTTCTCCATTTTCTGCACAATAACAGCAGACTTACATCAGCTCTGTTTCAGCTGCAATTCGTTTCTAATCTTCTCCAACTGCACTCAAGACTCAAGATGGAGAATGTATCATCCAAAATCAATGGAGAAACATCAAGGACACTGTCAGAAAAGTACAGGACTGCTTTAAATGCTAAATCCAAAAGTGAAAAAAGGCTATGTCATAGCATGATTAGTTTATTCAAAAGTGTTATCTTAAACCAGAAAAAGCATGGCCTTTCCAACAGCTCTTTCGTACTTATCCAGTGCATATTCAGCCTATAAATAGAAGGCCATTATCTAGTGTGAAAGCAAGAAATTCAAGTGCAGAGAAATCCATAATACAATCACACTTAAGCTTGAAATTCTGCAAAACAGAGGCAACATCATTTTCTGCAATTCGCGAAACAGCTACTGCTGCACATTCATATATCAGCTGCGAAATTATCATTAGATACTCTGTAAAGAATCTATTCTCAAACAAGAGTTGAGCAATATCAGATTCTATCAAATTCAATCATTTGTAAAAACTCAAACTATAAGAGTTTCTTTATAGTTTGTTTAAGATTGCTTCCTATCAAGGTTAGATAGGTGTTGTTATTGCTTTCTGGGTGGAAAGTAATAGACATTGAATTAGATCAAGGTGGATCTAGAATAGGTGTTTTAAGATCAAGAAAGTTACTTGCTTTTAAACACTTAATGGAAAATCTCACAGTGTGAGGACTAGACGTAACCCACGTTGGGTGAACCAGGATAAATCTTTGTGTGGTATTCTCTTTCCTATCTCTTTCTTTATTATACTGCATTGATCAATTAAGATAAAATAGAAACTGATTTTCTGCTAATCTAAGAACGTTCTCTGTTTTATAACACAAACCAAGAACGTTCTCCGTTTTCTGTTTTCATAACCAAGATCATTCTTGAGTTATTTTCTTAAGTTTTAACAGGAATTTTTAAAAAAGCACATTTACAATTCAAACCCCCCTTTCTTGTAAATCGACATTGTTACTTCACGTAAATCATAATTGTACTGCCTATCACAGACCAGTACTAATTACCGAGGTGCCACCTATCATGGGTCAGCACGATTTACTAAAAAACGTAAATCATAAATGTACCGCCTATCACAGACCAGTACTGTTTACCGAGGTGCCACCTATCACGGGTCAACATAATTTATTAAAAATGTGTAGTCTATCACAGACCTACACGACGTGAAAATCCCCGCAAGGATAAGATGAACCAACAGATCACATGGCATCATCTCGTGGCCCATCACGGTCACCACTATCACCATGGCCCCATCGCGGTTACCATGTACTATGAAATGCATGAGCAAACTTTGACTCTTTTCACCACAATCATTAAGTAAATGCAGCTATTAAAATATTCCCCATTTTTAATACTCATTTAACTCTAATGATTTTTCAAATACAACATAAAGCATACTCAAACATATTTATTCACACCAATTTAAATTTCCACAACCACACATAAATCACATCTCCAAATTCCATCCATACCTAAATTGAATTAAATTCATTTTCCACCAAGTCACACATAAATTTTCTTTTAAAAAATTCATAATATTAATTATGAACACATCAATTTCACCAAACATGAATCACAAAAATTTCCAAACATTAATCACCCATATTCAATCTCCAAAATTTTCAATCATAAATCACCACAACAACATTAATGTATCAGAGTTCTCTCCACCACTAACTCGGTGCCAATAGTCTCGATTCATTTTCGAGACTCAATGAGCTAACTATATAAACATAAATATTTATAACAATTTGTTCACAATAAAATTAATCTGCACACAATAAAATTCTTAAAATTAAATCTTTCTCACACACCAAACTTTTAAAACCAAAGAATCTATATTGTTTACTTAAAACTAAATAAAACAAATATTGTCCAAATTTCACATACAAACACTCGACTATTAAAACACCGAAATTTTTTAGTTAATAAAATACTCTAAACTTTTTTTTTCTTTTTAAACTCAATCAAAGAGTAATTAAAAGAGTAACATTTTAAACTCTAACCATTTTTAATTTCAACCTATCTTTTTGCTCAAACTCTTTAACTTAGTTAAAATTTGAACTTTTTCACAACTTTAACAACTCTAAATTTTTCGTAAAATTTCAACTTCATTTCAAACTCATTTATTTGAAAATAACTCATTATGTAACTCAAACACATTAAATTTAATCACTACACATAAATTGCATCAGAAAAAAATTCATAATATTAATTATGAGCATACAATTCATACCCAACATTAATCACTACACAACGCACCTCAACAAACTAAATTCAATTTCAACTAAATCACACATAAACTAATTAAATTCATTTTTCACAAAATCACACCTCAAATACATCAATTTTCTTTTCCACAAAATCACAAACAATGTCCTAAATGCAAACTAAAAATTTGGAAGGAGCCCTTACCTCCGTTGTAATTTTAACAACCGATTACGGCGCCGCGATTAATTCCAGTAAAATTTAAGTTTGTGACTTCGTTTCGAAAACTAGCTCACTAGCACCGATGCATGGCAATGAACAACTTTCTCTTTTGTCACTTTTCGAATGAAAGCTTAGATCTAGTAGATAAATGAGGATTTGTGTTTTATGGTTTTGGTTTTGTTTTTGAAAATAGAAGAAAGATGGAGAAGAAGATCCTGAGGCACGAGGAAAGTAGATTTTGTTTTCTATCTGTTAAAACATTCTAGATATTTTTACAAAAATCATATTACGTCCGTCACCTCACATCACATCACAAATTACTTTTTTAGAAAAATATCTACTATCGCGGCAATTCAATTGGCAGATGAATTTTTCTGAAAAATGCTGCATCTCATAATTTTTTTTTATTCGACAAAAGATTTACCGTAATTAAATTAAATTGTTCATCAACGAATAAATTTAACAGGGTCTCTAAAAAGATATTTTTGGCATTTAACTCACAAAATGTCATAAAATTGTTAAAAAACCTCAGAAATTCAACACAAAATTTCCCAAAATACATAAATTAGAATTTAAAATTAAGGATTTTACATATATATATATATATATATATATATATATATATATATATATAATGGATGTCTTTGCCAATATTTAGTGACCTAAAACAAACATATAGTTAGGGTTGCATTGAAATAGCTAGTTAAGACTTTGATTTGGGAGATATAATTGAGGATTGTGTGCTTATGTGAATACACAACTATATTTATATATCCCTTATGTTCTTGGCTATGGTCTTGGACACTAGATAAATATATTATAAAATTTATTATTTTAATTAGAAAAAAAAATGATAACTATAATTTCAATTTTAGTATTTAACTTTCATTAATTTTTAATAATTATTAACTAAAGTAAATAGTTCACACGCCTTTGATCAGGATCTTCGATTCGCTACTGGAAGTGAAGGTAAAAACAAGCATAAAGATATAGCCAGATACACATTAAATACTATGGTTGGAAGCTTTCTGGGGGAAGAGAATCAAGCTCGACGAAGACCGACCAAACACATACTAAAACATGAGGCGAGGTCTGCAAATGGACTTTTTGTTATAATTAATAATAACAATAATAATACTTTAATAAAACTATTATTTATTTATGTTTTATTTATTTAAAATTTATGAAATGTCAAACCCTTTATTAAACTTTAAAACTGTTTTAATTTTTATTAACATTAAAAAAAATTCTATATTGATTTAATAACACTTTTGATAAATAAAAAATTGTACTGTTTCTTTGTTTTTACTTTACTCTCAAATCTCATTTTCTTAGATTTGATTTGAAATTCAAAACTTTTTTTTTAATCTTTTAATTGTTTTTTTAATCTCAAATTGCAAAATAAAGAGACAATGACACTCATATATTGCCTTGAAGCAAATGGAATAAGTATATAGTGATCTAGTGGATAAGCAATTTCACTGAGGTAAACAATAATAATAGTGTTTTTTTATGAGTCACAAGAAACCATAGTATTGCGTAAAAAATTTCAAATATTGAACAAATGTCTTACTGACATATTCTTTGGTCGGGCATGAACTCGACATAGAGATAATATGTCAGTAAAATAATACATTTCACCAAGAGATTTAGATTTTTGTCTCCTCACGAAGAGGATCCTATTGTGATGGTATTACAATGTTGACTTACAACATTAAAAAGGTCTTAATTGACCCAAGGAATTCCATTGACTTCCTATACTGAGATGTCTTCAAAAGGTAACATATCACCTCTAAAAGGTCTTATCCTTGTAACGGTTCTCTAGTTGACTTTTTTGGAGAATAAATGCAACTGAAATATTATATAACCTAAACTACTTTTGGCACATAATACACTAATATAATAAGGTGTGATGTTTTGTTATTAACACTTCATTTTCTTATAGTATAACTATTGAGCAATCTACATTGAACGCCCTAGGTATGGACTCGTACTTGTTTGGTCATCAATACATAATTTATATCTTTAAACTCTGTATTTTTTAGACTATCAATTATATATGTCTATAGATGCTCAAGAACTGAAAGTCCCAACTTCTCGACCATCATTGTATTAACCATATTGATTCTATATTTTATGTTAATAAGCAAACAAATAATGCCAAAGAAAGATGAACAAAACTTGTATTTTTTAAATAACAACTCACTTGAATCTAAACTTTGGTACCAAATTTATGAGAACCAAAGTAGTGACAATGTAATAAGATGAGTCATATCATTGCATGTCTACCAAGTCATTGTTAGAGCTAATTTACTAATTAATCGTACAAGATATTCTTATACATGTATTACATTGTAAAAACTTGATAGTCAAAGAAACATGATATAAGCATCAAGAACAAACATAAGATCTTGATCAATTTAGAATGTAGGCTTAACTGCAGTTTTTATCCCCCTATTTTAGCTGAATCACTTTCATTTTATTTGTCTTCAGTTTTGGTCTCTCAAACAAAATTTTAGTCCAAAACTTAATGACGTCTCATTTTTTTAATGATGTGTCAACAAAAAAGATGATGTAGAAGATTTCATGGGGATTAATTATATTTTATTATTATTTCTAATTTATAAAATATATTTCTTATTTTATTATAAAAACAATAACAAAAAAATAAAAACACATTTCTATTCTAATCCCTAATTCCATTCCATTCTATTTCACACCTACTCCTAATTAGGGATTAGAATAGGATTATGATTTGTTTTTAATGTTTTGTGATTAAATGATATGATAAAATAGGAAATGTGTTTTTAAAAATAGAAAATGTGTTTTATAAATTAGGAACAATAATAAAATATAATTAATCTACATGGAATCTTCCACATCATCTTTTTTTTTTTGACACATCATAAAAAAATAACACTTTATCAAGGTTTGAACTAAGATTCTATTTGGGGGACCATAATGGATAACAAATAAAATGGAATGACTATTTTTTATTCATCTAAAATAGGAAGACCAAAACTACAATTAAGTATATGATCTATGACATGTTCATTTATCAAAGATATTATATTTTACGAATACTTGGATTCAAAGCTAATTCTTGCTTTGTGGTAATCCTGAATAGTTATGAAGAATTGATTATGAAATAAAGAGACGGGTGACGAGCACAAGCTAGCTTGGATGTTCTTCCTCAACGTAGACTCTTTAGACCCTAAACACTCTTTAGATTATGAGAAGAGGTGATATGCAGAGTCCTTGGTACATTACGTATCATAACATATATATAGAGTGATGGCTAATTATGGTTCTCATTATTTCCAAATGGCCCATCAGGGACATCCACTCATATTTGAGTTCGTATCAACTAAATAAATAAATAAATATCAAAATAGATATATAACAAGTCTTATTATTTAATTTGATCAATAATCAGTTAAGGCTTCTAATTGATAAATAGTTAATATAATTAAATAAAGATATGTGCCCACAAAATAATATTAAAATATAATAATTAAATTAAATATTCCAATAATCTCTCACTTGGACAATATATCTTAATAATTATATCATAATTCTTTAGGCGTGCATCCAAATACTATTTATCTTTAGATTTCTCTTTTACAATCTAGTCCACTTCAATGCATCAATAACGAGACTATCACTATTGTCGTCACTGATATATAATGTGACTAAACCCCAATGACCACCACATCAATGCACTTGATAACACATCGATTTGGATGAGGGGCATGAAATCTTCATGTGATGTGATCTCTATAACATGTCTATTTCCATCTAGCTCAACTGGAATCTTTAGTGAGATCAAACCGAATTTCTTGAAGAACGAATTCAGTAATAGCACACACGACATATAAATGGGTACAAAAATATCCCAATAAATTGTATTTATGCAGAAATTTAGAATGCAAAGTTTGTATCGAAAATAATGTATAAAACATAAAGGAAGAGAAACTTCAACTAATATAAGACATTCTTAATGACAACAACCATATGAAAGACTTTAGTTTGTCAAACATTTTACTAGCGAGTTAGCTAGCACAGAGTGAAGGTGCAAACACGACAACGAGGTTGAATTGTGTTTGAGTAAATTGGATTCTTTTTGCTAATTTTATTTAAATTGGTTCAGGTTTGGTGACTTACTTATAATAAAAGTAGTAGCAATCGGGTTAAGTAATCAAAGGCAGATGAATTTAATCCACCAATTCAAAACTTGAATTATACAATACTTGACCCAACAAGTCAATCTTCTCAAAACAACTTGCCTTTTACAGACATTTTGAGGAACACAAACACCTTGACTCTACAAGTCAAGTCTTTTCAAAGCAACCTGAAAACCTAAAGATTGCTTAAGGAACATGAAAGCCATTATCAGGTTGGGTTACAAGAGTTTGGAACAAATTGGTAGATTGCTTAAGGAACATGAAAGCCATTATCAAGTTGGGTTTCAAGAGTTTGGAACAAATTGGTTTGCTTCTAACAAGTTGATTGTAACGATAACTTTCACACTAGAAAACACTTAGAAAATATTTTTTTTTGAGCAAGTGTTTCTCTATACCTTAACCTTATGAACTCTAATAACTTAAGAAATTATGTGCTTGTAAGTTCTCTTATTTTCTTCTTCAACCTTGAGTATCTATTTATAAAATAGGTTTTGGTTTTTCCTTTTTCCTTGCAAAATATGAATCATATCTTTGAAAATAATAAATGTATCTTCTTGTAAGTGTTTCTTCTTATAAACAATTCTTGATCATATCTTCTTGTAGATAAATTCTTTACCAAATCTTGTGGTAAATAATTAATATCTTGTGATAAACGTTGAAAAAATCTTCATGTAAATAATTCATATCTTCTTGTAGGTAAATCTTGATCAATTTTTCTTGTAAATAGTTCATATCTTCTTGTAATAAATCTTGATCAAAACTTCTTATCAAATAATTCATATCTTTTTGTAGAAATTTTTTTATCAAATATTTTAGTAAATAATTCATATCTTCTTGTTGATAAGATCTTGATTATATATTCTTCAAATCTTGACCATATATTTTTTCAACTTAGTCAAAGATTTTGTTGAATTATAAATTTGAATCAAATCTTATTATAGATTGTCTTCAAAAACATGAATATTCTTTCATACTCTTAATTTGATTTGAGCTGGAATGGATTCAAGTTGTTCTTGAATTTTCACAAGTTTTTGATTCAACTAAGTCTTATTTTTATACTTAATTCTTTCAATTTTAGTCGTTGACTTTCCATTAGAGGCATTGAGTTTCTTGTTGAAGTGAGATGTTGTTTTTCTTGAATAGTGATAGTTAGAGGCATAATTGCATGACTAAAAATTAGTGGAATTTGGCAAATGACCTTGTTGAAACTTCATAGTTAGTGCAACATTAGATATTGCATATCAAAGGCAACATTTAAAGTGTGTTGCACCATTTTGATCAACAAATTATGAGCTTTGAATTTGTGTTTTGAACAATCTCTTCAGAGTTAATTATACGTTGATATGAACTCTTCATAACCATGTTGAGTTTGTGCATATCATAGGCATGCTTTAGATTCTGTCTTCAGACTCAGTTTCAAAGCCATTCTTCAGAGGCACTCTTCAGACCTAATTATCAAACCCAAACTTCATACTTCAGACCCGAACATCAAAGGCAATCTTCGTAACCTTTAGAGGCACATTACTTTCAGAGAGATATGTTCAAAGACATACGTGTATCCTTTGTGTTCCTCTGATCTGATTCTTTGATCACTTCCTCTGGTCGCTTCCTCTAGTACCTTCCTCTGATTTTCTTCTTCCAATTTTTTGCATACTTAATGAAGCCATTACTTTAAATTTACTATTTTCATAAAATACATTTGTTAACATCAAAACTTTAATTGGAAAACCAACTTGGTTCCAACTTGATTAAGACGAAGAACAATAATATCCTTACGAGGAACAAAATTTGTTACATTATTAACAACTATATGAATTGGTTAGAAACCAATTCTTCCTCACTCAAATTTTTTTTCTTGTGATGGTATCTCTCTCCCAAACTCAATATCCTAAAAAAACTATATATGCATCTATTTTTTCAAAAACAAAATGTGGGACCTATATTTATATTTCTCAACATTATAGATTGTTGCATTTCAGGGTTGAATTAACTTTGACCATATACAAATTTAAAATATAAAATGAATCAATTATTTCAAAATAAAACTCAAAAAAATTATTTTGATTTGTTAGTAAATGACCTAAGATAAAATTTTATCAAAATTATGATTCAACAAAAATATCTTTTAAATATATAAATAATGACAATCTTAAATAATCAAGGCTTTCATCTTTATGGACTTTGCCCTTTCTAAATTGATGTGTCTTTAAACATTAATAGGCATTTATCAAATTATATAATATTTCATGTCCTCTTATCTATTGAGCTATTTTCCAAATAAAACACTGTTTTTATTTTTTGTTGCTTTCACTATTTTCTTTCTTGTACACCATATCAAATGATCTTATAGAATTTTATTTCTAACTTTAACAATTACAAACTTAATTGTGCAATTAGAATATCAAATAATAAAATTTCGATCAAGTAACCAAATAATCGAAATTTTGGCATATTTACAAAATTAAATATATACAAAATGTACTTATATTTTCTTTTCCTAAATGAAATACTAACTCTCCAATGAGTGCTTGTTTTTCACTTTATTTTTTTTAAAATACTTTATTTTAAGCAAAGAGTTTTCTCAGTAAAATCATACTTTTATGATTAAATGATCTAAGCGTTTTGGAGAAAATATACTTTTCACGTTAGAAATATTAAATTTGTGAGTTGATAAGAGTTTTCTCGTTCTTAAATAAGGTCTAGATCTTAGAACAATATTGATATTCTTCTTAATCCTAAAATCAATAACTTTTAAGCAAGAAAAATTAATTCAAATTCACACATACATAAACTATATTAGTTTAAAGAGAACAAAAGCAAAATCTGTTCACCAAAATACCTAATGCAACATTAATATAAAGTCTTTAGACAATAACATCAATCAATTGTTAGTGGTATTTGATTATAATGATCAAACACTAACAATCAACATTGTTAAATAATTGAAAGATTTAATTACACAAACAAGACTAGTAGACACATCAAAAAAAAATTAATTAGAGACGTGAAGATGTGCACAACTTATCTTTATTTATAAATTAAAAGATCCAAACAAGATATCAAACACATCATTAATTGCAAGGAGTATTCTCAATACAATGATCAAATATTGGTAATAAATCTTATCAAATAATGGATATCTTTTGACATCCTCATTATCCACATGAAAAGACTTAACAAATTACCACATATTTCCCAATTATAAAATTATTTGGTCAAACAGTGTCTACCTTTTGACTGACCATAACAATTCACATGAACAATTTTAAAATATATATTTTGCAATTTTCATTAAGTAACGGGTATTTTTTATATAACTTGTTGTTTCAACCGACTCACAAAAAATACTAAACAATTTAGTAAATTGCAATTATATAACTATTTGGTGAAGTTATGTCTTCCTTTAGGGCGACGACAACTTGCATGGATAATTTTGTATCACAACTTCAATAGTTTTGATCAAATCTAGTGGAACTACTAGATAAATTAATTTATTAAAGTAAATGAGAAGGGTCTTGAATTTAATAGACGCCTACTCACACATATAAGTTAAATCTCTTTATGGTGTCACTTGATAAGTTAAATCTCTATATGATGTCACTTGATAAACAAGCAAATTTAACATAAAATTAACTAGAAACGAAATATATTAAAAATAAATTATTTGATAAAGCTTAAACAATAATATGCTTAAATATTATAATCATATGTTATGGTCTTTATATGTAATTTTAAAATCAAATAAAAATTAAATATTAAAATGTCAAAAACTATATTTATACCTAAAAGATTCACCTATAAATCGAATCATTCTTTTAAAAAATAAATAAATAATTCTACAATTAGTTTTTTTTTTCAATTGAATAAATCTTTATATGCCTATAAATAAACAAATAATTCTAGAATCCATAATCCTCAAAATTTAAAGAATTAAATATTAATTATTCAAATCCTATTTAATGCTGTACCATATAGATTCAAAATATAATTTGGGATAAAGACAACAAATATTCCATAATAACATACGAAGACCAAATATATATAGCAAATCTTTAAATGTCTTATTTCCCAAAATAAAATAAAACATTAGTTAACTACATAATTACTGTAAATCAATTTCAATTTCAAATAGAAATCATAGTGTGTAGGATATGATAAAATTCTTTCAAATTTTTTAAACTGCAAAAGGAAATCAAATCACTTAATTAATATCCTATTTTATAGTTTATAAAAACTTATACGGGTTTAAGAAATTAAGGAAACAGACCGCAAGATTTAGAAATTAAATCAAACTTAAAGATTTGTTACAAAACAATTCAAATTTAAATTTAAATCCAAATCTTTACTTCGATGGCAACAAACTGATATATTTGATTTAAAAATCACCAAAATCAAACTCAATCTATTTCATAACCACATCTCAATCATTAATTTTCAAAAAATCATAAGAAAATTCAAGCACTTTAGATTAACGATTTCATAATCATTGAACGGCAATTAATAACGGCCACATTAAACCAAATATTGACCAAATACCCTTTTGAAATTTGGACTTAAAAGAAAATCAAAACAATGCAAACTTTCAATTAACGTCCAAATAACTCACATAAAACATACACTTACGTTATATCCATATTGAATACAAATAAAAATTATTGCAATCCCATTAAAATAAAATAAAAAGCTATATAAATCTGGATGCAAATGTAATCATTTATTTCTTTTAATCGGTTGTCTAATAAAAAATACACAAGATTAAAACAGATTGAAATCAATTGAGGCACTGGATCCACATATACAATCAAACAAAAGTTTTGAATGAATTGAGTTTCTAATAGTAAAGATCCATGAAATAAAAGTCATATAGAAAATTTTAACATGTAACTCCATACTTATACTCCTACTTTATATTTTATAAAAAATTATTTATTTATACTTTTTCTTTAAATAATTTTTTTATTTTATTAAATTCAATTTAGATTCCAAAAAATTTATAAAAAAAAAGTAACTTTTGTGCACTAAACTACTTTTTGTTCGGTATTCATAAAACTTTTTTAAAATTTTTCGATAAAAAGTTCAAATTTTTTGAAAAATATTATTTTAGATTTTTTTAAATTATTTTTTGAAATTCAAATAAAAATAGTTTTAAAAAATCAAACGAAAGGCATGAACTTTATTTCAAAATCCAAATCCTTTTGTTAAATGTGACAAACAAAATAAAACTTTAAATGTTATAGGAGGCAATTAACAAAAATACTATTATGTCAAGAAACAGGGATCTATTATCTAAATCCAACCAAAATCAATTATTGATTAAAAGGAAATTGTTCAATTCGGTGAAACACATCATCAATGTTGGTAATTAGAGTTCTTATCTTCAAATCGATAACATCTTGCTATCAATTAACTATATAAATAAATATTAAAATGAAAATTTAATAAATCTTATTATTTAACCAAACAAATACTAAAATACAAATTTAATATATTTTATTATTTGATTTGATCACTAACTAACTATTAATTCATAAATAAGTAATATAATTAAATAAAAACATGTGTCCACAAAATAATATTAAAATGTAATAATTAAATAAAATATTCTATTAATTAAATGATAAAAAACTATGAAAACTCAGGATGTAAACTTTTCTTTCAAATGTCAAACTAAGAAACAGTAAGGCCAAATAATGTTAATTTGTGTATACAAAGAGCAAAAAAATGTACAAAGAAAATATAAAATGGATTATTTAAAAGATTTCAAACAAAGAAAAAGTTAAAATATAGAAAGATATAAAAAAATAAAAGATGGAATAAATAAAGAGATGATGAAAGGAAAAGTGTCACACACTCAATATGATTGATGGACAAAAAGAAATTGTTAAATGAAAATGAAGTCATTGACAAAATTCAAACAAATTTTAACTAAAGATCTTAAATAAGAGAAAATTTTACTTATTCTTCTTAAAGAAAGAATTTTTCATATAATTCAAATATATATATATATATATATATATATATGAGAAAGATAACTGATGACTAACTACAAAGTACATCCAAAGAGTCATTTATGCAAGAAAATCAAATATTGTTGCAATATTCTCAATTTTTTTATATATTTTATTTATTTATCTATTATTCTAATTAAACCCACAATAAAAAGAAAATATCATAAATTTGTATTTAATTTGCAATTCATTTTTTATCATGAAAACTAAACTAAACTAAACTTGGTTAATTTACAATAGATATAAGTGGGAGGGAATGTTCTTATCTTTCCAACGTATCAAAGAATACTTCAATAAGACTTCTAAAACTCCAAATATTTATAAAACATATTCAAATGGGTCATTTTAAAAGAACTCATCATAATTTTGTCAAGTTCTTTTGTTGGTATGTTTTCTTCCACATACTTAATGAACTCATGATCTCATCACAAGCATTAAACCCAAATGCATATGTCATCACCTAGTTTTAGCCCAACTTGAAATATGATTTTGCAAAGAAAACGACGAATGGACGAGGAAAGGCTCTTGGATATTGATGAGGAGGTGAAGAAATTGTTGAGGCCTCATTTATTTAGGAGGTCAAATACCCCAACTGGCTAGAAAATATCGTGCTAGTAAAAAGGTCAGGTGGAAAATGGAGAATGTGTGTGGATTTCATATATCCTTTTCTTAATGCATTAAAACTACATTCATAACAAGTGCCTACAATTGTTGTTATGAGGTTTATGTAACCAATACCACTAATGTTTAATGTTCGGTGCACAAAGTGTTTGCTGGCCAAATTGGCAAGAATCTGGAAGTGTACATTGATGATATGGTGATCAATACCAAGCATGATGACCAACATCACAAAGACTTGCAGATGTTAGGCTTAATTCAAAATACATAATATGTTTTGTTGAGGTCAATATTTTTAATAACAACAAACTTTATGAAGTTAATGTTAAGTTTAAGTTTTTTGAATGATAATTTACAAATGTTTATACTTAAATTTATGTTGAAAGAAGAAGAATCACAAAAATGGACAAATTTAAATACTCACATTAACAAGTGGATTATATCTATTAAACAACAGAAAAATCACAGTAACGTCAAAAAACTGGGAAGGGTAAAAGCAATTATAGCCCATGATAAAGAACCGAAACAAATTAAATTCTACCTAAGTCATCATCATAAAGGAAAATTGTCCCTAACAATCTACCATTTAAACATAGTCATTCAATCATTACGATTATTCATTTAAATATAAAATATACTTGTCAATTCTCAGACACAAACTTACTTGATCATCAGAGTGTATGCATGTAACTCAACCCTATTGAGGAGAAACCACCGGTCACCACATTAATATCATAGTATTCTCATCTCTCTAGTCGCAACTCTTGGTCCACTCTGACGACCAACTCTATGCCATTTAGATTATCTTAAATGACATCATAAATTTGAGTCTTCATTGAAAAAAAAAATCAACAACGAAAAAATCATATTAAATGAAATTTTTTTTTTGGAAGAAAATTGCTAAGCCTCCACCAAAGGAATAATATATAATACATGTTTTTAGAAAAAACAACAACATTCCTATAAACTAACAAAGCGAGAGAAACAACATTAGAAGTAATATAATTTTTTTTAATCAATATTAGACCTGAAAAGATCAAATTTATCAAACGTGTCAACCACCTAATTGACTTCATGATAAATATGATAAATTTAGTAGCAATCCAATTGTCTCTGAATATTCAAGATATGATGAATTACAAAGAAGCAAGAGTGTGTAACGCTACACCCATCCACACCAATCTCGCAACTATATCTAATCATACTATACTATATGCCAATATTTCTACATATTTATGATCAAACTCCAATTTTAGTCCTAAAATTACATATTCTTAGAAAAAACAACAACACTCCTATAAAGTAACAAAACGAGATAAACAAAATCATAAGTAATATAATTTTTTTTAATCAATATTATACCTGAAAAGACCAAATATATCAAATGTGTCAACCACCTAGTTGAATTCAAGATAAATATTATAAATTGAGTATAAATCCAATTGTCTATGAATATTCAAAATACGATGAATTAAAAAGAAGCAAGAGTGTGTAACATTACACCCACCCACACCGATCTCATAACTATATTTGAATGATACTATACTATATGTCAATATTTTTACATATTTACTATCAAAGTCCAATTTTAGTCCCTTAAAGATAGCATACAACTCCACCATAGTAATAAAACAAGCAAAATCGAATACAAAAATCTTAGGATGATCCCAAACCACTCCCCCATAGGAAGCAACATTCACCATGATTCTAACATCAATAGACGTTATTCAAAATGACGCTTAAGAGATAAACATTGAGTAATGAAACTTTGATGATTAATTTTTACGATGGATGGCCAATATACACCATTTCAAAATTATGATAATTAAGACGTCATTTTATATATATATATATATATATATATATATATATATTATAATTTCATTAATGATATAATTGTTGATTTGATTTTCACCAAACACTTTTTAAATTAAAAGACACTTCTTTAATGTCTTTTATATCTCTCTATTTTTTTTCTCTATATCTCTTATTTTTTATATGTTGTCTACTTTAATACGAGTAAAATCATTATTTTTTATCTCAAAATAAAAAAGTTTTGACAATTTTTTGAACAATTTAACTTTAAATAATGATTATTGTAACTTTAAATATCTTAAAAAAATATTTTGGTTTTATATTTTTTATTTAGTTAGTTAATTTATTTCTTATTTATTTTCATCCAATATTGTAGATAATGTTTCTTAAAAAATTGAAGGGATTATTTAAAATTCTATAAATCTATGAAGTCTCTTTAAATCCTATTAATTCTCTTTATATAAATTTATTA
>JBBPBS010000529.1:618435-629840 GCA_037974835.1 Cicer judaicum | reverse complement strand
AAAAAAAAAAAGAGTCGATGGAGAATGCCACGTAAAACAAAAGAGTGTATAAATATGGGCCCCACATAACCATAACCCACCCTAGTTTTTTTGTCAACAACATCAAAGCCAATATAAAAATAAAATAAAATAAAATAAGAAAATATATATAAACAAACCTTCTAGCATTCCTCTTTGTTAATTTTAACACATTTCATTCATTCCCTTCAAAACATAACACTTACTTTTCCTCTCTCTTTCTCTCTCTCTCTCTCTGTTAGAGCTGATGTGTGACGTCGACGACGATAACTGGGTCGAAACGGCCATGGCAGACAACGCCATAGTCGCTAGTTTTCTCCTTACTCTCAACAAATCCTCTTCTTTTTATTCTTCTCCTTCTCCTTCTTCTTCTCTTTCTCCACCTCTTAACATTCACTGGACCGTTCGTCAACGCCGTACAAAGTGGCGCACTTCGGCCGCTAACAATAAAAAAACCGAACCGACAAGAGCAAGTCCCACAACTCCTCTCTCTTGGAGCGCCGCCACAACCGCTAGTGGCGCAACCGCAACAACCACCGCCGACGGTCACGAAGAGTCCAGTCGTTTCACCAAACCCGTTCATACTTCAAGATCTAAGGTTCGATTTCAATTCCAATCACAATTTCAATATTTTTTTTATTTTCGAAAATTTTAATTCCGGTTTAATTTTTTACGATTCTTTTTATATTCTTCTGATTACCAGCGTGTGTGACGTATTATTATTATATAGTGTTGTCACGCATTTTTTTTTTGGACTCAAATGAACAAACCAGTTAAGAAACTTTTTTTCTTGTTGTGGTTTCTTTCTTCTATGATTATCACAGTTTTTGAGTTTTCTTTTCTAATTATTTGACGAAAGTACCATTCGATAATTGTTTTTTTAACGATTTTACCACGGGGGTAATTTCGTCATTCTATTAGTTAGATCGGTGATGTCCGTGTTTCCGATCATCAAAGCCACCGTGGACGCGTTCTTTTCGTTTCCTTTGAATTTACAACCTATGACTCTTGTCGCGTTTTCCCTCTCCGCATTAGTCGGAAATTACCGAAAAAATCCTTCCAAGGGGTTTTTCGTCTTTCTGTAATTTTTTCATAAAGCTTTGACTGTCGATAAAGATAAAAACGGGAAAATATCAATAATTTATATTTTTCCTCTTTTTTTTGGAAGTATATTTGGTAATAATAATTAATCAGATAAAATGAAGATATAGTTTGATTTGAAGAATATTTTTTTAATTTAAAAAATTTAGAACAAGATGGTGTTTCAATTTTAAAAAATAAAATAATTTTAAATCAATTAAATAGAAATAAAATAACTATAATAACTATGAAAATTGTTAGATGCATCTGTCTTAACTGCTGCGTTCCACTTTCACACTTGCTTAAGCGGCGAATGACTGTGGGGGGGCAGTTTCGTAATATCAAACGGGTCCACACACAAGTAGTGGTTGTGTACTTTTTGGGTGCTTGCGTAATTAGATTGCGGAATATAATCCTCTGTGGTCTCCCTCACTGTACTTCTCCGTGCGGACGCGTTCTCGTTCATTTTAGTTTTTGTTTTTATTCATTCTCTGACAAAGTAACGAAATTAACAATTTTAATTAATCAGTTAATTTAATCCACAATTTTAATCATTGTTTCTAGGATTCGGATAAAGAAATCTGTTTTTGTAAGAAGAAATAAATATTAAAGAAACATGTTGCTGAGTCTTCGTGACAGCTTGATAACACCGTTTAATTCGGATTTTCAATTGGAATTTTTATTCCAAAGGATAAGATGGTCTTTTTATGATTGATTGGGGTCCTGAGTGTGAGGATCAATGGTCAATTTTTTCTGTACAATAATAACTCCCCTAAATAATAATAACTCCCTAAAACTAGCTATTTAATGAAGAAATATTACAGATAATATTTTTTAATTATTTTATTTTAGATGTCTAAAATTTATTTAGTTTATTGAAAAGTCAATTATTTTTTTCGTGTTGAAGCAATTATTCAACCAAACCACCTTGAAAGGAAAATAAAGTTGAAAGTGACGAAAAAAGTGTTTTATAGATGGAGACTATTTGGTAGTGTCCCTAATTGGGGAAAATGTTTTTTTTTTATTTTTTATTTTTTTTATTATTATCAGATGATGGCAGAAACTTAAGTTAGTCCAATAATTATCATTGTTTTTAAGTCTGAAGATAATATATCTGTTTTTATTTTTTAGAGTATATTTGTTTTTTATTATTAGATAATATATGTATCTTTCAAATGCATTTATTTATCAATTTATATTTGGCATTTTTATTCGTGAAATAATTTTCATCTGTGATAAATTAGTTTATGTTATTGTAAAAATCAACTTTTTGTTAACTATTATTTATTAATATAAAGAAAAATGGATCAAAGGTTTTATAATAATAATAATAATTATTATTATTATATTCTAATTACCACTATCTTTTATATAGTCTCTTTCTTTTCTTCAATTTTTGTAACTAACATGATAGAGTAAATGGTAGTTTAGTAAAATATGGAGTATTAGTATTTTTTTTCATTAGGCACAATGTGAAAATGAGTTGAATTATGACAGGGACATTCATAGGAGTGTGTGCCAGAAGAATAGGTGATGTATTTATTTTGGAAATCATGGCATCTTATAATGTTAGTGGGATTTACGTGATATATAAATTACGGAATATAACAGAGTGGGGTCAATATGTAACATTATCATAGAATATGGTACATTGAGTACCGTGCTCTAAAGACAGATACAATTGGGTGGGGTAGTAGTACTAGTTTTCTTTTACATTCTTATTTATTATTACATTTATAATTGATTGTTGAGTACCATTATTTACTTTCAATCCTTGTTCCTTCAGATGAAACTCTGAAATTGAGTTACATTCTACCTTGTTTTTAAGTCCTTTTCTTTTTGATGAGGGAATGATAAACAATTAAGATTCTTTTAACAAAATATTACTATCATCATGTTCTTATGGTCCATTTGTTTTTTAAGAGTTTAACATGCTCTGCTATGTTTGCTAATTTTTGTTATCTTGCAGGTTGATGATCAAAGTGAAGCCACTGCCAACAAAAAGTCAAGAAAGAAAAGGGTAATTACAAACTTTACTTTGGACGGTCTATCTATCCGCACAACTTTTGTTCTAGTTGTTTCATGGCATTGTAACAAAGAAAATAATTTCATCATCTTCATAGGTCATAATTGAAACATGAGATTGTGTCTTGTCTTCATATGCTTAATATCTTAATGCTTTTAAATGCAGTCTCTACCTGAACTTCTTGAGGAGGAGAAATTATTGCTGACAGAAAAGGGAGAGTTGAAAGATGTATGTATGACTTGTACTAGTTTCCTTCTGTTTGAGACGTGTATATATACTACATTATATATCTTTACTTTTTTGTCTTGAAAATTGTAACAGAAATTGGCATCCATGCATCTCACTGTTGAGCAACAAAGAGCCAAAAATGAAAGCTTAAAGAAAATGAAGGTGATATTCTTGTTCTTCTAGTACTAACTGTCGTAAGACTTTTTTGTTTTCTTAGTTAACACATTCGACATTTAAGTAGTGCTCTCTGTTACATACCAAAGTTGTCTATGATGTGCGAGCTCAGTGGAAAAGCTTGACTTTGTAACCTCAAGAGATAGAGTTCAAATTACACTTGATGAGACAGTTATAAAATGACCATTAGTATAACTGTTAATAGTAATAATTTCCCGTGTTAGATACCAAAGTTTGAAATCACTCTTTACAACTTGAATTAAAATGTATTAGTTAGTGTATCTAATTAGTCTTTGATTTCTTGTAGCAGCTTGATTTGGTGTCACAAAAAACCGCACAAACATCCAGAACCTCTCTGGCGTCTGAAAAAGCCGTCCTCAACGCACCGCAACATGTGGACACAGACTGTGGTTCATCTAAATTAGCCCAGCCTCCAACAGTCCATGAGGAGTCACTTGTCATTACAGCGAATGCTTCATCGTTGTTGCAACAAGAGATTAGTAACCAAAAACCATCATTCTTGCTGCCCGATCTAAATCTACCCGTAGAGGAGGAATTCAACTTCGACATGGTTCCTGAGATAAGTTAATTGAGTTTGTGTACTTATATTGTAGATCGTGGTCGTCGCGGGCAATACACCGAATAAGATCTAAACACATTCGGTACTAACCTTAGTTTATGCTAATGTAATTGTTGGTGGTAAGCCATTTGCTTCCCTTACATAGTCAAAATCACTGAAATTTATTTTTTTAATTCATGGTGGTACTGCTGAGGGTAGTGTTAGTGTAGTCACTAGCCACTAGGGATTTTTACAACATCAGCCATAGTTTCATTATTTTTTTTTTCTTTTCCTTTAATGGTATCTACATTGTCCAAGATTCTTTGGGGGAAACCCTTCAATATTTTTCCTCCTTTACTATAGAAAATATTTACATATAACTGTAATTACATGGTCTACAATTAAGATATTTCAAGAATTTTTGTTCTTGTAGCAGGTTGTGTGCATCTAATTTGACCTTTATGATTTGTTTGTTCTCAATTTTTTTATGATTACATGAAAGGGAATAGCAGCTTCTTGATCTGTGTGCTTATCCTCTATAGCTACTATGGTGAAAAATTAGATAAAGAGATAAAAAAAATTCATCTAAATCTAATCATAGTCTTCACAATTGTTGTACCATGCAGCGGCTTTAGATGATCTAAACTCACATGTAAATCGGTCTAGTCTTTTTTTTTAACTTTGCAGTGGACCACAAATTAACAAATTAGTGTTATCATGCTTTTGGTTGGGGATACACCCAATTTATTCTACACTTTTTATGAACGAAAAAGAAACATGTGATGGATCATATAAAAGGAAAAATGGGAAACGAACATAGAAGTGTGAAATGAGCAAAGAAAAAAGAGTAAAATAATCACTACTTTCCGTGAAATGGTAATTGTCTAAGGATATTGCTTATTGCTGAATGGGCCCCCACTTTTTTCACTCCTAACTTTTTTGAAAAACCGCAGAGTTGACAAAAAGAAAAAAAACCGCAAAGGACACTGAAAATATATACATTCTAACAAGGAATAGTGTATCTTTTTGTTTGGAAGTATACTAATTATATTCTCGTATAAATAACTCAAAATGGTTGATATTACATATAAGTCAATATACAAATGTATAATTAATTATAAATAGTTATATTATTAATTTTTAATTTAGTTATTTTATTAGCTTTTTATTTTAGATGAATTAAAATCAATATAATAGTTAAAAATACGAGTGGATCATTGAATCATAAATGTTGAAAAAGATGGAAATGAGTAACCTTTATACCTAGTGTTGTCATCGAGACAAGAAGTTTTAATTTTTATTTTCAAAAAATTAAGACAATAAGTTATTCTAATGGTTTGTTATGTAACAATAATTTTATAAAGTTATTCTAATACAATTTTTAAAATCAAACATTGAATAAAACTTTTTGTTGTTTATTTCAATTTATTTATGATAGTATTGAATAAATCTAGCACATACATGTTGTAACATTGCACCAGCAAGATATATTGTCTAAACACTATTTATTTTTATACTCAAACAAGTATTTCTCATCAAATATTTGCGACCGATTCATTTCTAACTGGTAGGTGAGTTTAGGAAACATCACATCAATATGAATCGGTTATAGCAAAGTATTTTTCTACTCTTCAAGTGAAACAAAGAGTTAGTTTATTTTAGGTTCGGGTTGTTTTCAAATCTCTACAAAGTCTGTTAATGAGTAATGGCAATATTTTTTTTTTAAATTATTAATCACAATCATGTACAATGTAAAATCTGACACTCATATAAGTTCATGGTGGTATCTACTCCTTCTACATACCAACAAAAAAAAATCACTAAATTTATCTCTATTTAAATTATTATTTAAAAATATCCCTTATTAAACCTTCTATTTTCTTATGATTGCATAGTCCTAATACAAATTTAATATGATAATGATTGTAATAGCTTAGTTAACAAATTACTAGTAATTATAACTTATTTTTAACTATATAAAATTAAGATCGTTAAACTAACTTCTTAATATGTTATACTAAATTAAGATTGTATAACTTAAACTAACTATACTAAAATAAGTTCGTTATGAGTACTAGGGTTTAGGGTAATGATGATTGGTATAGCATGACACTAATAATGGGCCGAGCTCATGAGCTTCTTCCACATTACAAGTATACGAATGGGCTTTTGGTCATAGACATACTTTAAATATATGTCATCTTCCACCAGGATTTTTCACTCCTTCAATATACGGGAAAAAATTATTTTATCTTTTTTATTATATATAAAAATTAAAAAAAAAAATTACTTTCACTTTTTCACTCACACTATTGAAGATTTAGCAACTACTTTTATAAAAAAATTTGAAACTCCTATTGATTATTAAATTTTCAAAATATAAAGTGAGTTCATTTTTAAAATTTTTAATTAATTTGAAGTTTTCAAAATATATTATAAAAAAAATGTTCAAACATTTCAGCTTTAACTAAAATTTTGAAATATATATTTTTTGAGATTTTTAAATTTTCAAAGTAAAGATATTTCGAAACCAAAACTTTCAAAACATAATTATACATCTCAAAAGAAAGTTTTGAAAATTTTAAATTTTCTCAAATTTTTTAAAATGTAAATTTTAACTCAATAATTAATTTTTTTTAAAATTTTCATATTGTATCTATGATATAAATATTAATTAAATTTAATCTATTATTAGTTTTGATATTGCTACATTGATCATAGATTCTATTGATAAATTAATAGATTCTACCGATAAATTAATTTTCATATTGCTACACCGATCATAGATTCTACCGATAAATTAATGATTGATCAAGTAACCTTAATGATAATTGATATTATTAGTTTTGTTTTTAATTTATACGCATATATTGATGTTTAATTTGAAATATATTTTATAGATATTTTCCTCTCGAGTATCTGTATTCAAATAGACAAAAACTATTGGAAGACAAAATGAAATAATAATGATTATCAATAAATCTGATATAGCTATCCAAAAGAGAGGAAGAAAAGACAAATTAATTTTGTGATGCGAAAGAGGTGGAAGATATAAATAAAAATTAAAATCAACAATAATTTGTTCTCACGAGAAAAATTATTCATTCAAACTTAAATGTATACTATTGAGTATCGGTGAAGGATAAAAATTAGTGTTCGATGTGTAAAACATCATCACGACCGAGCGGATACTTTAGACGACCATTCATATTTGGGACATTTAAATGAAGACGAGAGAAAAAGCAAGGAGTACTTATCAAAAATCTTTGAGAAGTTTGTACACATAAGTGCAACATCTATTGAAGTTAATACAAAATAAAAATTATGTGCATTGGACAAGAATACGGGATGATTCAGATGTTTTGAGAGACATGTTTTGGGCGTATTCTAATTGCATAAAGTTGTTGAACATGTTTTATTTTGTTTTGATATGTGATAACACATACAAAACAAATAGATATCGGTTACCATTACTTGAAATTGTTAGTATAACATCAACTAGGTTGACATTTTCCATTGCATTTGCATACTTGGAATAAGGGCAACAAAAAAACTTCATTTGGGCATTTGAAATGGTAAGACAATTGTTCGTCTACGAGAATTTAATTTCTAAAGTTATTGTTATCCATAGAGATCTTGCCATCACGAATGTTATCGGTGTCGTATTTTTTACTTCAATTAATTTTCTATGTCGTTTTCATATTGAAAAAAAATATTAGGGCAAAATACAAACAATATGTGAAAAAGGATAGACTAGGGGACGTAATGGATTTATGAAGAAAAAAATTGGTATATTCTACTGTTGTGGAGAAGTATGATCATCACTTACAACACTTTGAGCTAATATGTGCCAATATTAACATTTTTGTTCATAATGTTAAAGATTCATGGTTTACACCTTACAAAGAAATTTTTCTCCTGACTTGGATCAATAGAGTTATGCATTTAACGAATACAACAACCAACATGTACTTTCAAATTATGATTTGTTTTAGAAATATGATTGAGTGATTTTTTTGTTTTTGTTTTAATTTGTGTTATTTAATTTATTTGTAAAGATGAGTATGCTCACTAACGCTTGAAAAATATGTTGCAAACTAATAATGAAAACTTGTGTAAAATTTGAGATATTGTGAATATGATGTTAAAGTATCAAATGTCTAGCATGAAAACGTCCTTCCAGAAAAACCATTATTGATGTTAAGCATGACTTTAACTCACCATTTTACCAACGATTGCATCACTTTCTATCAAGAAAATGTTTTTTAAAAATTGATAAACAATTTAAGAGGGTAAAGATGGTTTGTCCTAAGAAAACAAAATGTGTTTGTTCAATCAAAACGACTAATGAATTACTCTGTGTTGGTGAGTTGACAAATTTGCATATATCTGGTACTCTTATCCCTTTAGATAACATTCATGTTTTTTGGTGAAAATTAAGCATGGAACATGAATTGGATGTTGAAGAATTTTTATCACAGTATTATTTTTTAGAACAAAGTAAGGCATTGAAAACATACATGAAGACACAAGATATTGTTGGTCAAATGATATTCGAAACAAATGTACAAGAACTTGTTTTTCTACATACAACACAATGCGTCCACCACCTGATAAAGTGAAAATATAGGGAGTTACAAAAAATAGAAAATAATTTGATGTTTCTCGTGATCCTTCATATGGGGAAAATGTCGATAACACTTAGGGATCTCCAAAGCAATCATCTACGCGTTCTACAAAGCAACCATCTCAGCTTTCTACAAAACAACAATCTCAAGATTCTACAAAACAACTATCTATGTGTTCTACAAAGCAACCATTTTAAGAATATGCAAATCAATCATTTAAGGAACATTTTCCTACATTTATTCATTAGATGTTGTGCCTAATGAAAATTGTGGTTATCACGTAGTTGCAACATTATTATGAAGGACTGAAGAATCTTTGCCTTTAGTTCAAACATATTCGGACAAAAAGATCAATCTACATCAAAATCTCTATTCCAATGTTTTTCATGACAACGTTGAAACAATGAAGAACTCATTGAAGATTGCTAGTTAAGGTGCTCAAGAAGAAGATAAGTGGATGACGATAATTTGAATAGAGTTTAGTTACGTGATAACGACAAGATATAATGTCATTCTCGTGTCATTGTCTGATAATTTGAATATGACATTCTTTCAATTGAATAAATCACCATCAAAATATTCTTATCTTAATTCTTTAATAGAAATTGGATTTTTCAATGAAAGTCATTGGATACAAGAGGAACGTCACGCAGAATACACCAACTGCGACCAAATTGTCGAACACATCGATCCCGTAGATATGAGACTGAAACTCCACCCCAATAAAGGTAGCCGGGGAACATCAACGTTGCTTCAAAAGGATGATTAGCTTGGTCATCATCGCATGGTGTAAACAGTACAAACTCTTGGAATATGGTCATAAACCGCTTCACTATCGTCCCACTTACATATACTAAGCAAGTGCTTGTAAATCCAGCAGTACACCAAAAATAAAAGACAATTTAGAAAATTCAAAAATACAACTTAATAAATTAATAACATAACTTAATATGAGTCATATACATGTAGTAGAGTCATATGTTCTCCTAACTGCATAATGTCGTGAACAAATTTATCTCTAGGTTGTCGAACAATACAACCAATGCAACAGTGCTCCATTTATTACCCTGACAACATTCTAATCAATGATAACACTAATATATTTCACCTCCACATGAGTGTGAGTCTTGTCAGCTAAAACAGTGTTGTCAAAAAAGTGCAAAAGCTACGTTCTAGTAGCACACTCAAACATTTTAGTTTGAATGAGACGTTTATATAAATGATACAACCATTATAGTCTATATTGTGAATATTTATTAAAATTGATCTCAATAGCTGCTTCTTCCATGGTTGCTCATAGGACCTCATGTGCGGCAATCACAATATTATTCGTGTTTATTTTTATTGGTGCATCTAAAAACTTACCACAAAGAGCAATGTGAAGAAGAGTCATGACATCGTCCAGTGTGATCGTTATCTCTCCAAATGACAAATAAAACGAGCTAATCTCAATATGCCACCTTTTTACAAAGGTAGATATGAGACCAACGTCGACCATAGTTAATAGGATGAAAGACATATGTCACTATCTAGATTGTTGAATCCAATGTTGTACAATATCTGCTACAAGTATGTCAGTAAAGTTCTTCAGTTTGAAGTCATGTATGATCACCTTCAACGGGTCACGATCCAACAACTAATTAAAAAACATAACATTAAAATAATGTACTAAATTTCATTACAAAAATATAATAAATATAATATATTTTTATTCTTAATTTTAAAAGTAATTACTTAAAATATACCTCTCTTTCTCATATCCTCCAAACCCCGTGGTGTTATATTGTGTCATTATTGATGTCACCAATGGTCTTGCAAAAAATCCAAGTTATTAAACCTGCTCTTCCATGTTCTGGTCCTTAGCTACCTTTCAATCCATCTGCTCGGGCTCCTGATCGTTCTATTCAGACTCCTGAACATCATTGTCAAGGTCATGAGACCTAAAACTACGTCAATGACAATGTTGACGAGGTGGATGGTTAGCTTCATACATTCGTCGATATTAATTTTGATATGTCATTGTATTTTTGTTATCTAATCATTTTTTTTAACTTTTCAATATAGCTTATATGTATATATAACAATTTAATTTGATCAATATAAAAGTTACAGGCTCGTAGGAGAAATTTTGTAGTGCGGTTTGGATTGATTTGGAGAAAGAAAAAAATTAGTTGATTCAAAGATTAAAATCACCTATTTCTGTTTGATTTGGATGACATTTACAAAAATAAAAATAAAACTGATTTGATTTGGTCCAATTAAATTCACTTTAAATTAAATGTTGATCTTATTTTCGATCATATAATATATTTATACTAATATATTTTATAATGTCATCATAAATTAATAGATTTAGTAAGATTTAATATATAATATATAAAACAAAGATATATATTATGAAATAATTCGAAGTTGGAATAAAAACTAAAATAAAAGTTAACTAAAAATTGTTACAGTTATCATTCAAATTCCGACTCTCCTAAATACCCCTACTATTTTTATATATCAGTTTAAATTTAAATACAATATACTTTTGGGTTACATATAATTTTAATTACTAAAAGCCATTTTATAAATATAAAATCCTTATAATTTTAAAAATCTCATATTTATCTCTATAAATTCTTTCTTCAACTTTTAATTTAAAATAAATAAAGTCTTTTTTTTAATGAGAAATGAGTTTTTTTTTTTT
>JBBPBS010000529.1:602807-617895 GCA_037974835.1 Cicer judaicum | reverse complement strand
ATATATATATATATATATATATATATATATATATCATATTTCAAATATTTTATTGACATTGACATTAAAGAGATACTTTAAATGTTACATCAATTCAATCTCATACACGAAAAATAAACAATTTATAATAAAAAATATATATATCTTAAGATACGTCACTTCAAATACAAACCACTCTTATTTACATACTCTTATTTACATATGGATAAGTAAGTGAATAATGAATTTTTATTTTGTATTACTCAAGATATTGTGTAACTTATATAAAATACATAACATTTAACAATTTATATCAATCTATATCCAAACAAACATAACATGTAAATATTCATAAATGAAAATTGATATAAATTTAATGTATGAATCTAACATTACAAAACAAACGAAGTCCAGCCAAAACAAAAGCTACCACCGCTTAATTCAAAACCAAATAACAAAAGTCTTATGTTTGAATGAAACTCACTCTTTGAATTGGCTCCATCATTGTGATCAACAACTTTCATGAATCCCATTTTAAAAGGACTGCAATCATCAGATTATCAAACACAAACCATAGTCGCACAACTCTAACAATCAAACTCCATGACTCTTTTTTTTGAAGAAATTGAACCACCAATTGATTTTTGTTCAGACATCGTATTTAAATAAACATAAAAATGAATAAGGAATATTTGGTAAATGAAAATTAAAAAGAAATGGTGTACATATGATATTATATGAATGATAGTTATAAGAGAGGCGTACAAAATGAGAGATTGCTGAAGAGTGACATTTAATAGAGGACAAGAAAAGAAGAAGAAAAAGTGAACACGGAAAAGAAGAAAAGTTTGATTTTTAATTAAATTTATGTAATCTTTAGTGAGAATTTGAAGCGGTGATTACTAAAATAGTGTTTGAAAAATCACTACTTTAAAAAACTTTCAAATCGTGGTGTAAGTGATTGTAATTTTTTTTCATTCATAAATAAACTTTCATCTATCAATAAAAAGTATTATTTTTTCTCTCAACAAACTGACGATGCAATTATATTTTTTTAATTCACCAATATATTCTTAATGGGCACCTCAAAAAACTATCGTGATGTAATGAAAGTTTTATTTTTTTCTTTAAAAAAACTGGACACTAAGGAGGTTGTGTTTTAGTTTTTTCTTACTAAATTATTTCTATTAATAGAAACTTTATATTTGTCTATACACGGTAATTAAATGACACTTGTATTATGTAATAATAATAAAACAACAGTATCAAGTGTTGAACACGGTAAATTGGAAACTGTATCGTTGTAAGTAATAATAAAACGACAATATCAAGTGTTGAACTTAAGGATTGCGTTTTACTATTGAATTATATTTAATTACTAAAATTGAACAAAAAGTTCTCAAATTGATTGAAATAATATTTAAAATTAACAATAGTAATTAAAATGATCCTTTATAATAAGAGAAATGTCGGGGATAAATTTCACTTCGAATCAAACGTTGGTGTCTAATTTGATCCTAGTTACTGAATTTCTTTATTAAATTATTATTGAATTCTCTTTATTATTCTTGCCCAAATGTCTTAGTGACAAAATCTTTAATTCCAAAGTAATCCCTAATTTCTTAGTAGATTTAAAATTAAAATTAAGCATTACCCTACAAGAATTCTCTTGTTAAATTATCGCATTTTCAACTAATTTAATTGGTTTTATGATGTGTATCTATCCCTAGACTATAAATTCATGAATTTCTCATATCAAATATTTGTAAAGTCCACGTCCATTTAAAAATATAAATCGTAGAACATTTTAATGTTGATCAAGCATTAAAAAAAATTAAGCAAAGAGATGAGAAAAATAATTCAATAAACTCATTCATATAACTAGAAATCAAATCATAAAAATAAGGGTTTCATCTTGTTACACTCATCCCTAACAAATAGGGTTTAGTTACTCATGTCAGAGATGGAAAAGCTAGATATTAAAGAAGAATTACAAAAAGGGTTCATGAATGATTCTTGATAAAACTCCTCCAATAGTGTTAAGAACAATCGTCTCTGAGTTTCTCTGCTAAGCCACTAGTCTCCCAAATTCCCAATAGTAAAAAATATCCCTAAAAAGTGAGAAAAAAACACGTTTTTAAACATTCAGCCGCATGCCACGCGCCCTAGACTGGGAATTTGTGCTTCAGGCGCAAGTGGACAGAATCAGGAAGGCCGAAAAGCGCCCCAGACACAGGTCTTTGTGCTTCAGACACACAACATCTTTTGTCTTAATTATACTGCATTTCTCTCTTCACACAATCTTACCAAAATTTCTCTCAACTATTTAGCAAGAGTTATGAATTTATCGCTCAAATCCTAGAACATGCATCACGCTACCATAGTCTTGAAAAATTTCTAGTTAGCAATCACAAACACTTTTGGAGGACTTTCGGATTTTAATGGTGTTTAGGTAAGGGTAGAACATTTTGGGATAGTAGGTTTTATTACTCGGAGTTAGACATACATTTTGAAATTTTTCTAGCACTTTTTACTTTTTTTCACCTTTTCATTGTGGAGATTCTCAAAAATTGACAAAAGAACGTAAAAGATGTTATTTATCAAAGTACCAAACTGATTTTTTTTTTCTTCTTTTTTTCTTTTCTTTTTGTTTTGATTTATTTATTTATTTTTGAGAACCACCACTCCAAACTTAAAAGGTTGATATCCCATGAGCAACCCCAAACTTAGAATTTCACCAAGACAAGACACACAATTTCCTACCTAACTCCAAGTAAGATAATGTAATTAAAGTTAGATTTGTGGTTTTTAATGTGACTAGTAACCGGAAAAAAATGGCAAGACTCAAAGGGGATAGCAAATGATAACAGTTGCATAGGGTAGTTAGAAAGGCTCAAACGACCAAATAAAATTACCTAAGTTTATACATAAATTACAAGTGATAATAAAACGGTAGTACCTAGTGTCGAACTCAAGGATTGCATTTTACTATTCAATAATATTTAATTACTAAAATTGAAGAAAAGTTCTCAAGTTGATTGAAATAATATTTAAAATTAACAACAATAATAAAATTGATCATTTATAATAAGAGAAATGTCAGATATGATTTTCACTTTGAATCCAAATTTGGTGTCTTATTGACAAAACTTTTAATTCCAAAGTAATCCTTAATTGCTTAGTAGATTTAGGATTAGAATTAAGCATTACCATATAGAAATTCTCTTGTTAAACTACTACCTTTGCAACTAATTTAGTTGGTTTCATGACTTGTATCCTATACTACAAATTCATGAATTTCTCATCTCAAGCATTCGTACAGTTCACTTCCATTTCAAAATACGAATTCGTAGAACATTTTAATGTTGATCAAACCATAAAAATAATTAAGCATATATATGACAAAAATAATTCAATAAACTCCTTCGTACAATTAGAAATGAAATCATAAAAATAAGGGTTTCATCTTGTTACACTTATTGCTAACAAATAGGATTTAGTTACTCATGTCAGAGATATAAAAGATAAATATTGAAGAGGAATTACAAGAAGGATTCATGAATGATTCTTGATAAAACTTATTCAATGGTGTTAAAAACAATCGTCTATGAGTGTCTCTACAAAGGCACAAGTCTCTAAACTTCCCAATAGACAAAAGGATCCCTAAAAAGTAAAAAATAAAAATGTGTTTTCAAACATTCAGCCGCGTGCCACAGGCTTAAGGCGCAAGTGGATAGAGTCAAAAAGGCCGAAAAGCTCCCCAAGCGCAGGTCTTTGCGCTTTAGGCACACAACATATGTTGTCTAACGTATACTGCATTTTTATCCTCTTTTGACTCTAAACATGATTTAAGTGTCTTCATGAAAGTTGTATCAATGAATCTTAGCTTTCATTTGTACTTGGTTTGACTCAAATTAGACATCTACAACTCCAAATATATATGAAATACTCCGCATATGTCATGTTGATTTCTCACAAAAATTCAGCACTGCACTAAAATAAAGAAACAACGCAAAACTACGAAAAATCTCTACTTAATCAAGGAAATAAGAACATAAGCATTTCATTAAATTAAGGAACTAAAATCAATAATATATATCAAATAACTCGTTAAATTAACTAATGATTAAAGATAAATAACACTAAAAATAATGAAAAATATGCATATGATAAAAAATCACACTTTATTATATTGTATAGATAGAATATAAATTTAACAAATAAAAATATTAAACTTAAAACAAATTTATCAAACAATTTTTTCAATTTTTTCAACTCAAACAATTTTTTAGAATACAATTGCCAAACAGTTAGTTTTAAATTTTCTTTTTAGAAACAGTTTCTTACAATTGATTTTTAATATAGTTTTTACAATTTAAATAACAAAATTCAATCAAACAAACCTTAAATCTTTTCATATGTTTTCTGTTCATTTTTTTTCCCATCAAACTATCAATGTATTATATTGAAGTTATTTTCCCTCAATTTTACAATTCTATAAAATTGTTTTTCGTTCAGCATGCCTCATTTCTCTCACTTTTTCCCTTATAATGTAATGTTTGATTAGTTTTTCCTCATATATCAAATCATCTCTTATGTTTTATTTATGGAGTTCAAATGTAAGCGATTAAGTTTTACATCGACAATAGATGAATTAAATATTAGATATAAAGAGATAAAGTTTTTAATATGCTATATGGTTGAAACTTTATTTGATCTTTCACATCAAAAAAGAAGATTAAACTTTTAAAGTGCTATTTGAAAATAATATATCTAGGAAAGACTTGGTTATTAAATGTTCTATTGTGACTTACCTCTATTTTCTAGGAACCTACTTGACACACGGTCACAATATGTCAAATTTTACCGAGAAATTTCGTTCGGAGAAATTTGATAGATGCATCGATTTTGGCTTGCATAAAATTCAAGTCAATGTGTGTTCATACAATTGAGATTGATTGACTTTGTTGTAAATCCAAAGTATTTTGTGAGATTATGTCGATTGTTGAATAATTTTTTAAGAAAGTCAACGTGGAAGTTGCACCATAAATTTCCAGTTTGCTTTCGACTTGTAGAAGAAATTCTTTGAGTGATTTTTCTTCATTTAGAAATTTTGGGAGAGGTTTAACTTCAAGTGTAAATTATTGTTGTGATTTAACTTCAAGTGGAAATTCTTGGAATAATTTAGCTTTTAATGAAGTATACTTTTTATTACGCCGTGTGATAGTTCTTTTAAACTATAATTGTCGGTATGGACACTGAAAGTTGAAGGTGAGCCAATTTCAATCAAGGTGGAGATTGATGGGTTTGATTGAAATTAAATAATATTAAAAATGTCTCACATTGCTTGAAATTGTAAAGGAAGAGGGAGCTTAAGACTATCTATATGGCTTTATTTCTTCATTACAAATCGCACTAGTCATAAATCTTTTGCACTTGTATCAGTTTCTTTTCTTTTCTCTTATATGTCATTCCCTTTCTCTTATATATGTCATTCTCTTTCTATTTTTTAATAAACATAAGTAATATACGATACAGAAAAACTTCCATTAATTGAAGTCATGTGTGTATTTCTTGGGGAACCTTTAAAAGTCTTGTACCAAATCTAGAACTATCTTCAAGAGTTTGTGTAGCCATCAATCATATTTTTTTCAATGAAATTTGTATAACTAATATTCATTGTATTGTAATTTGTAACTCATGACATGCGAATAGTTTCACAAAATATTTGTATCAATAAAAAAGAATAGTGTATCAATAGTCTTAATTTTTTTAAAGTGTGTTAATTTTTCCCACATCAACAGCTATATATTACATATTAGGTAGAGTAAATTATTTGTATCAGTATATTTATCTTTTGAATTTAATTCCCTTAAAGTTAATAAATTATTTTCCTAATTTTTTTTATTTTAATTAAAATAAAAATAATTATCAATCCAAAAAGTTCAAAGTTTATTTTCTTTCTTTCGAGAAATTGCTCCACCACCAAATGAAATAGCTCTTGTTTGCCATCCTTCCACCTTTGTGAGAGGATTCTCCCTCGTTCTTCTACCATCACGAGAATATTCCTCCGCAGTCTCACTCTCCATTCGCTCGTGTTTGTGTCTCTATCGTCGATCACATGTTGTTATCATAGTGCCTTCGCTTTCAGGTTCATCTTTAATTCTTAATGAACTTTTCGTTTTTGATTCTTACTGCAGAACGAATGAGAGAGATGGTAAAGAACAATGGAGGAAGACAATGCAAAACAACAAAGAATAGCGAAAAGAAGAAACTTGGTTATTAAATATTAATTTTTTTTAAAATAGAACAAAAATATAAAACTTAAAAATTTAGTAGTATTAAATGTAAAATATGGTCAAATATACTTATAGATGACATGTGATTAGAATATTGATAATTTCATTTGATAATGTCAAAATATGTTAATTTTCAATTGTACCATAGAAGCCATCATATTATAGTAGATAATAGATTGTTGTATAAACTTCTTTACAAAACCACCAATTTTTTTGTTTCATAAGTACAAATCATATGACAATTGCAAGAACATTTAATATGTAGGGTCGTGAATTCAAACTGAAGATCACTTGCTGTTCTACAATCGGTATGTATGAATTTCGACGTTAAATTCTTTTAGAGAAAAAAAGTCAACCATTTCCTTTGACCACCAATAATCTTGCCTTTAGAAGTAGTCAAGTCTCCACAATCCCAGCCCTCTCTAAGTAAACTTCTCATTGCCATTTTCGTGAAAAGAAAACGTATTAATATTGAAGAATATTCAAAAGCATCTCTAGAAATTGACCTCAAATAACACACAAAAAAGGTTGCATAATTTACGGAAATACTCACAATTCCCATAAGTCATGAAACTTTGCAAAAAAGGGATGAAAGCTTATAGTATAAATTTGCATAGCACCTAAGTACAAAAATGATAAATATATCATTGAATCACACTTTCTTTGTCTCTTATTCTTGGGACTTTATAAATAGTTGAAAATTTTAGAGGAAAGCATGGGTAAACGTAGCAAGGTCAAAACCCTTGGTTCAAAATGAGCACTATGCAAAACACAATAAACTTCTCGTGCTTCACCCTTTGATTCCCTATTTTATACTAAACTCTATGAAAATTCACATTCTCATTCTCATTCTCCAAAGGCACACATGACCCCACGCTTGTGTATGAACATTACTAATATAGCGTGACATTCTTTCTTTGTTATTCCCTAAGAATGTTTACCCATCAATAAAATATTGTTATGTAAATTCGTGAAAACAAATATTGTTATTTATTTTTATGTGTATTGCAATGAGTATAAATTTTTTTGTTCATTTTAATAAATGAAAATAAATAAAATAAGAGAATAATAATTTTATCAGAAGATGAAATAAATTTTGTAACAAAATAAATTTTTTACTAAATTAAATTTTTTATTTTTGTGGACATAATTAATATTTTTTTAAATTACACATGTACTAAATTATGATATAATTATAATTTCGTCAAATTTAAGATAATTTTAAAAATACACTTAACTATTTATTTATTTATTTATTTTATCTACTTACTTACGATGTGATCTAGTTAATAGCAAGTGAGCCAAGCCAATTTGTTTAGGTCTAATGTCATGGTAAACATGTACTTTTACATAAAAAAAATAATGTTACTGTATCATTAAAAAATATTTAATTAAAATTTATTTTATGTCTAAAAATTTGATCCACCTATCTGTCCACTAGTTATGATCGTGCTCATTAAAAAAATTCAATTAATTTTTTTGGACTATAAAAATAAATTCAATATTTATTTAAAATAACAGAATACATTGAAAACAATCTTCCTCCAGATTTGATGATCGCATGTAAGAGTAAGAGAGAGAGATAAATGATTTGAGGTGTTAATGGGTTAGGTGGATTTGTTGAGAAAATTTGGGGTAAAAATTGTTAATAAATTGAATCATGTAACGGGTCAATGGTCTAACGGTGAGAATCATGTAATAAGCTTTTTTTTACGTATTAATAGAGTAATATTTAACTTTGAATAATTTTTGCTCAAATAAGAATCTACGAGTTACTTTTCCTCTGTTTTCACCAATTTTCAAATTTTTTGTAATAGTGACTCTTCTTTCACCTGATTGCAACAAATAGAAGACTATCTTCTTTTCGTTTTTACGAGTTTTTCTTTTTATTTTATTTTATTTTCTATTTTTTTAATTGTTGTGTTTTTTCTATTGTCTTCGCTATTATTTGTGATATTGATCATGGGTCCATCGCCTAGTGTATTTGGATTTTTATTTGATTTTAAAATATGATAATTCGTGTTTCGGTTATCAATAATAGGTAGAAAATTTCAACAACAAAAAAAAATTTGTTTAAAGGATATTAAGTCTAAATCATAAATAAGTAGCTTTCAAGATACTAAACATTTATCATCTATCGAGTTCTACTGCACTGTAGAAAACCGTTCTTGAATTACACCCTCAATATGACAATCGAATGACTATTACTCGTAATATGACACTAAGACCACTCGAAAGAAAAATAAGAAGTGATAAGAAAATGGAAGAGAGAAAAGCCTCACATGCGGAGTGCTTTTGGTTTGTTTTTTCAACTAAAGGGAACCCTCTATTTGTAGAGAAAATAATACACCACATAGCCAAAGCCAAAGCCAAAGTTTAAGCCCCACCGAGTCGGCTGGACGAAGGATGGCGTCGGCGCACGAATTTAAAAAGAAGATTTCTGAAATAGCATCAAACGCTTCTATAAGATTGTGCATAAATAAGATTGTGCCTTGTATTTATCTACAGTTCCATCCGGTTTTAGTTTCTTTTTCAAGATCCATTTACAACCTATTGGTTTGCAACCAGGAGGCAAGTCTAATAAATGCCCGGTTTTGTTAGACTCTAAAGAATCAATTTCATCGTTTGTAGCTTGTTGCTATAAATCTGCATCCAGAGATGACAAAGTTTCTTTTAAATTTATAGGATCCTCTTCTAAGTAATAGGCCATGTATTCGAGTCCATAATCTTTAGCAACTGTTACTCTCTTACTTCTTTGTGTTTCTATTTAACCTTGGTTGTTGCTTATAGTGCTTTTTGTCACAAGGACTTGACTAGGTTCGCCGTCCCCACTATTTCTTGATTTGAAAGGAAATTTATTTTCATAGAAGTCAACGTAATTTGATTCTAGTATCACTTTCGCATTTAGGTCATAGAACCTATACACTTCACTGTTTACTGCATACCCAATGAATACATATTCATAGACTCTATTAGCGAGTTTAATTTTCTTGGGATCGAGAATTCTGACATATGTCAGACAACTCCAAGTTCAAAGATAAGATAAATTAGGTTGTCTTTTCTTCATTATCTCATAAGGTGATGTTTTGTTTTTAGATTTAGGAACTCTTTTCATAACATAGCAAATAGTTAAAATAATTTCCCCCCACCAATGAGATGCAGCACTAAAGTTAAGCATAATAGTAGCAACTAGTTCACTAAGGGTTATATTCTTTCTTTCAGCTTTACCATTCATTTCAGGCGAATACGGTGCAGTAGTTTCATGTATAATTCCTTGGGTTTTACAAAACTCGTTAAATAATCTGGAATCATACTATGTTCCTTTATCACTATGAAACCTCTTAATCATTTTACTAAAGTGATTTTTAGTTTTAGTTACAAATATCTTATACATGTCAAGCGCTTCACTTTTATTTTTCATTAGATATACAAAAGTGTAATCAGAGCAATCGTCAATTAAAGTGATGAAATAATGCTTTTCATTTTTGGTTAATGTCTCACCAAGTTCACATATATCATAGTGTATTAAACCTAAAGGTTGAGATTCTCTAACTATTGTTTTATGTGAACTCTTAGTCACTTTAGCTTGACTGCAAAAATCACATTTTTCAAAATCTTTTAAAGATAACTTTGGAATCAAATCGAGGTTACAGAAGTTTAAAATCACACATTTATTCATATGATAGAGTCTAGCATACCAAATATTAAAATCACACAACATGTAAGCAGAAGAGATATTTTATTGATTTCAATATTCAATTTAAACATGCCATCATTGGCGTACTCTTTCCCAAAAAAAAAACACCATTTTTAGAAATGGTATACAAATTTGCCTGTATAGACTAAGTAAACCATGTTTTATTGAGAAGAAACCTATAGATCAGATTCTTCCGTATTTAAGGGGTGTGCATGACATCCTTTAAAATTAAGGTATTTCTAGAGGTGAATATTAGTTCAACATCTCCAATACCAACAACATTAGGGGTGTGATAATCTTCTAACAACACTTTCTTATCTTCAGCAGCAATGTATGTTTTAAACACAACATAATCATACTAGACATGGCATGAGCCTCTAGTGTTTATCCACCATCCATCTGATCCACCAATAAGGTTGATCTCAGTTATCATAGCAATGAATGGCTCTTCTATGAGGTTTATTTGATTAGAAGGTTCTGGCTTGCTTCTACACTTGAGTGTCATACAACCCTTTTTCCTATAATGAATGGAGAGAAAAGGTGGGGGGGAAGACCACTTCTAGGAGGTGGTTGCATCCTTATAATTGGAACCTTTGGAGGGTTCTCGTTCTTGTTACTGTTCTTTAAAGTGCGATTTTGATTCTTTAGATGTTTGTCGTTTGGATTCAGAACTGCTCCGATGAATTTTTTTTTCTTGTTATTTGCCAGTAGAAGAACTTCATCTTAATGGTCTTGTTTTCGGGATTCCTCCTCAATTCAAAGGCAGGTTATAAGACTTTCTAGAAAGAATTCTTTTATTTTATGCCTGAGAACCTTTTTAAAATCTTTTCAAGAAGAGGGCAGTTTGTCAATAATAACAATAATTTAAAATTGTTCATTTAGGGACATACCTTCGAAAATGTTCTCGTGAGCAATTTTTTCGATTTCATGAGACTGAACTTTCATTGATCTATCATCTAACAACATACTTTTTGGCTCCAACTTCCTTCAGAACAACATGAATATTATCCTTCAGAACGTTGGTAAGTTTTTTCATGGTTAGAAAAAATAACATCTTTTGTTGCCATCATTTGAAGTGACTTCTCTCAAATTGAAATGATGTGTTGTAGTCAAAAGTAATCGCTCTCTTTAAGATGTTTTGCTGTATGCTCAGCTTTGACCGAACAATAAATAATACACCACGTAGTCAAAGTCCGAGCAGGCCGAACAAACAGAGGCGCACGCATGCGTGTCTGGTATTCAATTTTGCATATGCTCTTCCTCCTTTACAAAATTGGGGTACCCATTAGGCACACCACAAATACCATACCTCCACCTTATATACACTACTAGTGTGTGATATCCTTCATATGTGGGACTTCCTTATTTTTTAATTCACTAGCTCTTATAAATGTCATCATTATTTCGAACTATCTTCCATTAATATCATCATTATTTCCAATAATTATTGACTCATTGACAAGTCAGTCATCCTAGTAGTTAGTTCTATAATTAACTGCACATTATTGTAATGTGTCTATATATATTATGACCCTTTTGTAAATGTACGAAATTTCATTAATGAGGTAATTGAGTAAGCCTTGTTATCTCAATATGGTATCAACCTGAACTGATCTAATATTGTTTCTTTTTCTTTTCTTTCATCCATGGCTACACAGCCACAGCCCATACCTGTTTCTCACCCAGTACCCATCAAATTGGATAATGAAAATTTCTATAACATGGAAACAACAAATAACATTACACTTAATGACTCTGCATGGTATCCAGATTCAAGATCCACAAATAACATCACACTTAATGCTTCATATCTTTAAGAATGCTTACAACGATGATCAAAGATCAAAATTACCAATGACGACTTTATTCTATTAAACATATTGACAACTCTTCCATTTTTACACCCAATTCAAACCAATATTTATTTCTTCATAATTTATTATATGGGCCAAGTGTTTCAAGAATCTTTACATTTTGTTGACACTTCTTCCAAATTTACTTGAATTTACTTGTTACAAACTAAATCTTAAGCCTTTGTATGCTTTGTTCATTTTAAAACAATGATTGAAACTCAACTTGGAATTAAGATTAAGTCTATTCCTAATGATGGTGGTAAATTGTATGTATCCTTTTACAAATTTTTTCCTAATCATGGTATCATCCATCGAGTAAGTTGTCCTTATACACATTAACAAAATGGTTCTGCTAAAAGAAAGCCTCATCATATCACTAAAGTTGGCCTTACACGGTTGGAAAATGCATTATGCCTCTAAACTATCGGGGTGAAGCAATCAAAATTGTTGTCCACATCACTAACAGGTTACCAACTCCAATTTTTTAATAATTACTCTCCTTTACAAGTTCTTTTTAATCAAATGCTTGATTACAATGCCTTTAAATTTTTTGGATGTGCTTACTATTCCTATTTTAAGACCCTATAACATACATAAGTTGTAATTTAGATCTCAACAATGTGCCTTTTTGGACTATAGCTCCTCTCATAAAGGTTATATATGTTTAGCTCCTCACAATTACATAATCCTAAGCCTAATTATGTTGTTTATGTCGATTCATCTTCTGAATATGTACCTACTTTAGCTTCTATTCATTGTCAAAATAGATTTTCGTTACTAACACCTAATGATGAAATTTCTATTTTGCATGATATTTCTACTATTGATGCAACTAATGATGTTTCCTTTGAGATTCCAAGCAATTATGCTCATCTAGCTATCTCATTTGCTCCAGCTTTGCCTCAATCAGCTTCACCTGCTCATAGCTCCCCTTTTACTTCCAGTCTAACCTCAACTTAATCTATTTCATCTCAATCAACTCATATGCCTGTTGACCTAACTAGACCTCGCATTGTCAATAATCATAATATGACAACTAGAGGCAAATGTGGCATCTTCAAACAAAATATTTATTTTACTTCATCAACAACAATCAACATCTTTAGCCAAAATAAATTAAATATGCTCTCAGCTCACCTCATTGGAAAATTGCAATTGATCAAGAGTATGCAACTCTTATTCAAAACAACACATGGAGCATTGTTCCTCCTCATGCCGACAACAGTATCATAGGATGAAAATGGGTCTTTAAAACTAAATATAATCCAAATGAGACTATTTTTAAGTATAAGGAAAGATTGGTTGCCAAGGGTTTTCATCAACAAGAAGGCCTTGATTTTTTTGAGACATTTAGCCATGTTGTCTAGCCTACAACCATTCCAGTCATCCTTACTATTGCTTTCTTTCAAAATTGGCTCATCCAACAAATAGACATCAATGATGCATTTTTAAATGGTGATCTTACTAAGTCTATCTAGATGGCTTAACCTCCATGTTTCATTTATGGTGGTGGCACACTAGTTTACAAGCTTAATAAAGCTCTTTATGGCCTCAAACAAGCCCATTGAGTTTGGTCTCGGAAACTGCATTCTTTTCTTACAAAATTAAGTTTTCAATCAACTAAGAGTAATGTTTCTCTATTAGAATTTTTAGGGTTTGAATCAGATATGAGAATTTGTGATTTGAAGATGAAGAAATTAAGGTTCAAGATGAAGATTGAGTTTTGATTAAAAAAATTGGGGTTGAAGATGAAGATTATTGAATTTTTATTATTTAATTGATTTATTAATTAATTAATTAATTAATTTTAAATTTTTAATTAAATGATTAAATGAGTTAATAAAATGAATTTTAAATATTAATTATTACTTAGTCAATAACAATTACACGTCCACCATTTGCCACTTCTTCCAAAATTAGCCATGTCACCATTTTTTTATAAAAAAAAAAAAAACATTCATAAAGGACTTTTTAAAACTGGTTAGAATTTGCAAGGGTATAAATCAAAAAAAAAAATTACATAAACTAAATTCAAAACAAAACATAGTTGCAAGGACCAAAAAATTATTTAAACCAATAAAATATTATTTTTTATAATTTCATCTTTATCTCTTGAATTATTTATAATTTAGTTTCTATTTTTTAAATATTTCATACTTCTTTAAATACATTATTTATTATAGTAATTTGCATGCAATACTTTTAGTAAGCATGACAGAGAGTTAGACATCCCATGTCAATCTAAGGAAGATGGTTGAGGCGTCGAGTTGGACCTTCTAGCCAATTTCGGTTTGTTTTGTCATCTAATATAATATTTGTTGTTTTTAATAACACTTTTTTATAGGATTTTTTTACCAGAATATCCCCTTTTTGAAAAATCTTAACCAAATTGTCCTAGTTTCAAAAGTTGTTACCAAAATGCCCTACTTTTTAGGTTTAGTGGGAAAACTCTCACTAAAGAGGCTAAAATTTCTCCCCTAGTAGGAGGTCGCATCCCCGGCCAGCTACCTCCCAAAAGATTTTTCAAATTCGTTTTTTAATTGTTTTTACATAATTTAAGTAATTTTTAAATAATAATAATAATAATTATAATAATAATAATACATTAATAATAACAATTAAATTATAATAATTATGAATTATTTTTAACTAAAACAATTTTTAATTATTTTTAATTATTTTTAACTAAAACAATTTTTAATTATTTTTAACTAAAACCATTAATAATTATTAATAATAACAATTAAATTATTAATTATTATTGATGCTCTTCAGGTGAGATGGTGGATTAAAGTCATGTGAATATGTTGATCTTCTAATTTCATATCTTTATCAACATAAATATCATCATCAGAATCACCAGATGATTCATCGAAGTATTTTTCATCATCTTCACTATAATCACTTTGGGGAAAACCGCATTGTGGACTTATTGGAGTAGATTGATGTTGCAGTTGATAATAATAATGATAATAATAATAATAATATAATTAATAATAATAAATAATAATAATAATAATTAATAATAATAATAATTAATAATTAATAATTAATAATTAATAATTAATAATTAATAATTAATAATTAATAATTAATAATTAATAATTAATAATTAATAATTAATAATTAATAATTAATAATTAATAATTAATAATTAATAATTAATAATTAATAATTAATAATTAATAATTAATAATTAATAATTAATAATTAATAATTAATAATTAATAATTAATAATTAATAATTAATAATTAATAAT